>JAVCKT010010435.1:0-13163 GCA_032273925.1 Rhynchotus rufescens | reverse complement strand
TGCAACTTAAAGATCCAAGAATATGGAGGATAAAATTATCATACAAGTTACATGTCATCAATGGAAGACCCCATCCTGCTAGCTTTAAGCATCTTTGTATTATTACTCTCTTCAAATGATGAATAATTCCTGTGAAAAATCACAGTGTATACTAGCTCCTTTAATATTTTATTATTTGCAAAGCATTATGCCAGATTCATTTCTTTTTAGTCCACAATGTTTCAGTATTTAACTGTGATCTGATCCTTCTCTCCCCAAACCTAAGAATAGCTGCTTTTATCAATGCATGGCTATTAAGAAGCATCACACCATGCTTTCAATTGCGTGCTGCTGCAAAACCCAAGAACCCAAACAACTTCTAGACCACAACAGTTCAGTGGACAACTATTATTCCTTGTCATTCTCCACTCCTTTTTTTTTTTTTCCTTCATATGATTTAGGCCAAACTTGCAAGGTCTATTTATCTTGCAAATGTTCTCATACAGACAGTTTTCCAAAAACAAGTCAAGTGTCACTGGGCATTTTATAGCTGGAATATGATGCTTTTGTGCATGGACATGGCTCAAGGAGGAGATCAGCAATCTATAGTGCGGCCCAGGAAACTAAGAAGCTCTTCTCTTTGCAATGAGATGAAAGGTTACTTGGCTTCGGCATTTATAAATCTAGATGCCGATTAAAAATCTGGAATACTCTGACAGCAGCTGTTTTAAACAGAAGTTACCAGATGGTAATATTTGTGTGGGCATCACTTAGTCTGGCAAGGAACAAGCGATGCACAAAATGCTTTGATGCACAGTCTTCAAGCAGCAAACTTACAGTGATATAAGACGTCACCGAAGCACTCATCCATCCTGCTTTGCAATTATGTGTGATACAAATAAATGTTAACAATATAAGTGCATAGACAATGAGACAAAATTATTTGCTAAGTAAATGGCATTGGGATTAAAATGCGTACCATCCCTCAAGATGATTAATATTTGTGAATTTGTGTGTAAATTTTGCTGAAAGCTATAGATCACATTTTAGATGCATTTCACTAATATTTCCTGGTGGGCGTTTGGAATATAAAATATCCAGCAGTCATATGGAGACTAGAATACCAGCTTCTTTCAGTCATTCTTTGGAAATGGAACAAGACAACAGTCTAAAACCAAAATTCCACCTAACGTGTCAAGTTAACACCATAGGAAACCTCAGGAAATAATGCTCATATGGATATACCACCAACAGAAACAACCTAGAAGAGTTCCCTACAAAGATTTTTAAGCAATGGCTATGAATTATGTGACTGACAGTAGAAAAGTAACAGACATAAAAGGATTTCTTGAACTGGTCTTACAAGGAGGTGTGAAGACTCTGAAGAATCTAGGCATACCTATATCCTGTTTTTTTTTATTTACTGAAGAAATCCACAGAGCTTGGTACAGGCAGAAAAAAAAAAGAGAAGCAGTAGTGTCTATTTAGCTGTGTGCTGTTTGCAGAATTATGTGTCTGTGGTCTACCTTCCATTCTTCCTCTGGAGTTCAGACATTATATTTATTACCAAACTGGCCAAGTAAAATGCAAAGCTAAAAATAGACACTCACATGCACCTTGATTTCATATTTTCACTCCACCCTTGAGGACCTGAATCATAAAAATAGAAGTCTATTATTAGCACATCTTTTTGCAGGTCAGGGCTCAGCTGGAATCTCCCTGAAAATAGCACTGTACAGATATCCTCCTGATTTCAATTGCAATGTTAAACCTTTATCAAAGAACACAAAATAATATTGGGTGGTTAGTTCAACATTTTTGTGGGCTGGAAAGCTTACTGAAATAGCACTGTGTAGATTCTGTTTTTTTACTGAAAAGTTAGTGTAGCAGGCTTGTTTTCCCTTGAAAACTCTAACCTCTCATAAAATATTTTTTCATAAATAAGCACAAGTCTGTTGACAAAAAACAGACAAAGTCTAACAAAGATCAAATATATTTTGTTCATGAACATACACATCTAAAATATATTACTCATTAATATTAATTGTGCTCTTAGTAGACAGTCCTTTAGGTAGGCATATGCTAAACACCAGACTTTAAAATAAAGCGAAATAGAATTCACCATAGATGACATAAGTTAAAGGAACTGCTCTGCGACTCCAGTGATGACCTGTTGTTCCTTTATCTTGCTATATAGGACTTCTGAGAAAGAAATTATAGTGATAATTATTGTCCCTAGAAAAACAAGACAGAATAATCACATCAAATCATATCAAATTATTGATGTATTTTTTCATTTGTTCTGTTGGGCCATTTCTCCAGGACAACTATTATATTCAATATCCTCAGTATATTAGCATCCTGCAGTAATGTATTTGTTGGGCATGTTTATTATATTTAATAACTGAAGCACAAAAATAATAGAATGAGATGTAACAGAACACATATATCTTGTGTGTAGTTAGCAAGCAATAGATTTAATTGTTTCTCCTACATATTTGTTGGTTTAAATGTGAGTCAACAACAAGTCCCAAATTCAATGCAATTTCCCTAGCAGAGACCAAATTCTGTGCCAGGGGGTCTGAGCAACCTTGCACCTTAAATGCTGCTGAGGCCCTAGATGTTTCTGCAGCAACAGTTGTAAGTGCTCATTTAAGAGCACAGGGGAAGGGAAACATCTCCTATATTGCCCTGTGTTCATCAGCAAAAATATAAAATATAGACACATAATGACTTGTCTACTTTTTTTATGTGGGAGGGACCTATAAAAAAATGGCCAATTTACTCCCTTTGCTTTCCCAGCACCTGAAATGTTGAAAGCTCTTGTTCAAGCGTGCTCTTATGTCACCTAGAATGAGTTGGGGGACTTAAAAAACAAAAAGCTACAAACCACCCATACTGCCTGTGGCAGAAGGCAAAACCTTATCCTCCACTTTCAGGAGGTTAACACCAGCTGACACAGTAAGAATCTGAGACCACTGTCACTGGCCAAAGACACCAAACAGTGGCACAGAGCGTTGCCTATGCACACCAGCCCAGACAGAAGGTCCAGTTAGCTCAAGATCTACCTTTGATGTTTTTTGACAGAAATATGCACATGGAACAGAGTATGAGAGCAGGGCAGGCACAAAATTACCTCTCTTGACATATTCTCCTAGTTTCTTTACAATACAGTCAACTTGGTTTAAATGGATGAGACACCTTCACCTTTTCATCACCTTCACCTATTTCCATCCACACTTCTACTTTCCCCAGAGATGGATTTGAGCCACAGATTTCATAAGCAGCTCTAAACTCCCCTAAATTTTCAAAATTGCACCAGGAATTTTATGTTTATTTCCTTGTAGCTGTGAAATTGTTCTTAGAAAGTGATAGTTCTCCCACATCCAAATACCGTGAGTTAGCACAAGCCTTGTTCTCCTAAACTGTGCACAATTGTACAACTATGCTGGTCCTGTACTGTTAATTTGCCATGGCTTCACTTTGGTCTTGCTCAACAAAGTGATTCCTTGATCACATTTGCATGTTGAATTTTCAAGCTGGCAAGACAACTAACTGGCTTTCTTTTTATATAGTAGGTGAAGAGCAAAGAAAGGAGGAGGAAAACCAACATAATGCTGAAATTAGACGCAGAATAAAATATTTAAAATGCTGAACTATCAGCATGAACTATTTAAAAAAATTTTTTTTTATATGGAGTTGGCATTTGAGACAACACAAAAAATCATTTAGACCAGGCCTTTCAGACTTCAAATAAAATTAAAAAAACTCTGGGGCTTGTCCTACCCTCATTAAAACAAATTGCAATTTGTTTTAATTGTAAGTCAGAGGGAACAGGAGCCAGATATCTGATAAGGTAATAAATACTGAACACTACTGAAAATTATGCATTTTTTATATCTTCAATCTTCTCTTTAGTTAATCATTATAACAAAAGCACTGTTTCTACATTTTGAAAATAGTGTCACTACAGGTAATTTAGTAGTATTTTAGCAAAAAATTGGGTAACAAAATCTGGGAGCTGTCTCATTCTTTCTGGCTCTGCGTAAATGCCAGTTACCAGGATTTAAAAACTGTATTTGGCTCCTTTTTTTCAGTACAATATCCAAAATACTATTTTTCTTTCTATGTACTATGAAAGCAGAACTACAATAATACCAGTACCTTTCATCTTGTACTATATATATCCCGTTAAAAAAATATTTCACACAACTATATCCAAGCCAAAATAAAAGCACCTACAATCTGAATCAGAAAGTGCCAAGTATAGCATTTCTCAAGGTCACACCCCCATTAGCTTTATTATGTCTGCACGACACCACCTGCTAAAATAGTTACCCTGGAGGTTAACTTTTGGAGGAGTTCCTGCTTTCACAGATCTATTGTTATTAGCATGCAACAATATCAAAGGCATGTAAGCTTGCCAACCTGATCATTACTTTACACCTTGTGGCCAGACAAGTGCAACCAGTGCAATACAATCCCTTAAACTAAGACCACTGAGACCCAAGAATTTCATATTTTTCTCATCGTGAATCCATCCTTAACGCACAGTATGGAACACGAATTGAATATAGAATGGCCATTATGCCTTAGCAAATATCCTAGATTAACATTTCAATTACTTTTACTACCTTAATAAGGAAGAAATATTAATAAAATAACCACAGGATTAAGTAGTTATTAGATAATGTTTCTAGTCCTACTATAATTTAATCAGATCCATTACAGGGACTTATATATCCCAGTTCTTACAGAGAGAAAATAGAGCCCATTTTTGTTTAAACATAATGTAGTATAACAGTAAGCATTTCTAGTAATGCACAGGTCCTAACAAAAACAGCATTTGGCTAGGAAGACAAGCAGCTTGTTTCTTTAAAACATTTCACAAATGGGATTTTCATGTCAGGCTGAACATGTTGTTTTAAAGTGACCCTTCCTGTCCCTCTGCAGGAACTGGCAAGTGTCCTTCGCTGTTTCCCTAAGCTCATTGACAGCCAAGTATACAGATAAATGGAACAATCCTAAGCACATACTTTTTAACAGACTAATTTAAAAATGCATTCCTCATTTATTTTCTGAAGATGCTCAGAAGGGTTTCCATTTTGCCCATCTCTGTTATCAAGGTTTGAGTTCAACATCCAAAGGAAGCCATGACAACCATTAAACAATCACCTCCCTGTCTGCAGTAAACTGTAGACAGAAAAGTAAATTTCTTGTCTGTTTTTTTTTTTTTTTTTTTTTAATTTGGAGTAATACATGTTTTGTTAAATGCTCTGGCCTCTAGTATTTACATCAAGATCCCTCTATACCTTTTTGTATAGGTGAACAAGGTTTAGTACAAATGAAAGCCCAGCCTCAAATAGAAGCCCTGGCTCCAAGACAGTTGTGTTTGACATTGTGTTTGTCACCACGTGGATTTGCTGCATTCCTGTTCCAATACAAAGGCCATTTCCCAGCACACAGGATCCTGGGCTGTAAACAGTTCACAGGGAAGAGCCCCAGGCCTCTAATATCTTGGAAAAAAAATGGAACTCTTTCCATGGAAACCATGACATCTCTGGATGAAGGATCATTTGTCAGCAGACAGGCAGGGATGCTAGGAGCATTTCTTGCAGCAGGCATTCCTGAAATTTTCCCAGAGATGGGAAAGATTACTCTTTCTGTGGTATGAGTTGTGGTATTAGGTAACTTCATAAGCAAAGCAATGACACTGGGGAACTCTTGGTCCCTTTCCTTTACTTCCCACACCACCAGGGCTTCCAGACCCATTCCACTGTTCTTGTCAGGCTGACCCCTGTTTTTATCTCTCTGTTGAAAATTGTGAGGGAGAAGTGAGTGTTCTTTGCCTGCTAGCAACAGGCGGAGACATTGCACAGGGCTGGGAATGAGACAAGAAGGAAGGAAAAAGGTCTGGGGCAGGTTTGTTTTTCATTCCCTAGTCTATACAATAGTCTGTAAAGATCCGTGGCAAAGCAGCATCTCACAGCACATATTGCCTCGTGTAGACTTAAATCATTTTTTAATTTGGAAAGCTAACAATCAACAAGAATGCTAGCTGGCAGTACACTGCACCTCCTTCGGCCAAGGAAGGATTTACATCTCCAAGATGGGCATATTCTTTCTGCTGTCAGTGGGCCATTCTGTATGCTGTGCCAAGGAGTCCGCTAAAGGCCTTCCAGTCAAAATATGTGGATTCAAAAATATGGTGTGTGCTTGGCTACACCATTCCCCCAGGCAGCTGCAAAACTTAAGGAAAAACATACAGCAGCTGTGGAGGATGTGTAAGAGAAAAGGTGACCTCCAGTTTTGTGCATGAACGCGGAGGAGAACGATGCTGCCTATCTCGCCCTCACACCCATGTTCACACAAGCTAGTGCTGAAGCCTACAATGCAAAATGCTGCCCTCTCCTGCACTGCAGCACTGCGTGTAGCCTCATCTTCCTCAGGCTCTGTCCTTCCCATTTCCATTTGAGAAGAGCTTAGAATGGACCCTAGCCTGCCTTCCTCTTCAGCATCACACATGGTATTGTGCCTTTCTCACACGATCATCACTGCAGTTTTGTAATTTTCTGAAGCCTCCAGGTTTCTCAGGTCCTCTTTGGAGAAGAGGTCACCATCATATCATTGCAACTGCATCATTCTCATCTTCACATCTTGCAGCTTGCTGGGGCTTCCCCAACAGCAGATGACACTGGGGCTCGTGTGGCTCATGATCATAAGTCACATGCATCATATGTAGTTCTGGTTTGATTAAGGACAAGCTCTACTTGGAAACAGAAGAGTAAAAAGACAAGACGCTTGTCTCTCAGATATGTCTGGAGGTAATTGTTGCTGCAATGGATTTACGAGTAAACCAAGATCTTTTTTTCAAATTGTTTTCAGTGTTCAGAGTTATTTTTGGCCAAGAATGTTATTCTTTGAGTGTTTGAGCTCCTCTGGAGGCTTCTTCTTCCTGTGAACCATGGACTGGTTCACTGAGCAGCCTCCAAGTCCTGTGTGGTAAGCTATCAGTTCCAAGAAGAATGAGTCAAGTGCTTGCCCACATGAAGCTCATTCCCTGTTATTTTAGGAAGAGACACAGAGGCTCATAACTCATTCTCATCATTGCTGGGAAGCAATCACCAGGTCTCTTGCACAACGCAAAGAAGAGGGTTTCATAGAAATGTAGGCAGCACAATATTATAGCAAAGGTAACACATGACACAGCACTGCCATGGATTGTACCCTCACGATAAGAGCCCAATACTTTAGTGAATATACTTGCACATCACTTGGACAGGGATCACCCTCTGCATGGAGGTAATGATTTGCGGAAAGCATTACAAGCCAGTTATAGCTTTTAATTTTGCTAATTATTTTAAACTAGTTAACAAAATAGTTAATTGCATTACTAAACAATGACAATAATAATGTGAATTGCTGTTCAGTGAATTAAATCCCACAGCTATCTATCTGCATCTATGCTGGTCCTTTTTTCTTCGAATGAGAAACACTTAGAACCCAACCAGCCCTGGGGTTCATTTTAGAGAGGTGAAACTCAACCTGCAAAACCAGATTTGATATTATCTTTCTAAATAAAAGTCCACATCTAGGTCAAATCTTTGTTTAGCTGCACAGATGTATGTAATGAGCACAGAAAAGCAATACTCAGAAGGCAACAGTCTCCAGCTAAAGATGTTAAATGCTCCACTCAAGTCCTCACAGCCCAACTCAACATGGGGCCTAGAGAAAATCTCTATCAGATTGCAAATGGGCATGTAGCGTGCCACTGAAGAGACTAAATAATTGCAGCGTTCAATTTGGCAGGTGAATGGGTATTTAATCAGTATAATGTCCAATTAGTTTCAACACTTCAGGACCTGTGGAATCCACCAGGCCTGTTTCCAAACTCTACAGTGCGAGTACAGCTGCAGAGCTCCCAAGCAAGGCTTTGGGTACAAATTTCTTGCACCAGCTCCCAAAGCCTGCCTTCCCTTACAAGGTAGTGCACAGTTCCTATGAAGAATGGAGGGACAGGGCAGGTTCTACAGGGTGCTGCTCTGCTGGCCTAGCGAGCACCAGTGCAATAGAGAGACAGTGGCAAATGGTCACTGTAGCTAAGACTAAGGTTAAACTTATTTCCAAAGCTTCTCTGTCAACAAGCTGTTTAAGGCTTGTCTTTATATTTTTATCCTTCCTTCCGGTTTGAGTTTCTAGATCATTACTGCAAATTAATGATAAAGGTGCTAGTATGATAGACTTCCTTCCCGTGGTTAGAAGTGTGTATTTTAGAAATGTGTTCCTCTACCAGTTTATTGCAGACAGAAAATAAAGGTTTCCAAGAATCACACTAGGCTATTTATATAGTAGATGAGAAACACAAAGGATAGAAATTATTTTTTAAAATTTCAGCAAGAGCAACTTGTAATTTTGCCATTAAGACTTAGTCTTGATATAAATGAGCAGATGTAAGCACATTTATAATTACCTACCAATTTAGATGGGTTATAAGTGAGAGTACAAATTTTGTATGTTGCATAGTTTATATAAAATAAAAAAAAAAGATGATGATGATGAAGAACAAATCTCATCAGCAGTTTAATTCTGCAGTCTTTATGATGTGCTTCCACTTGCTAAGTGCACAATCTCCACTGATGTTTACAATAAGCATTGGCGGTCACCTTGTTCTCTCAAGAGGTGACAGGTTTTCATTAGAGAGCACCCTATGAGAATGGTCTCCTTTCTAAGACACAGATTTGTACATGTCAGCAACAGACAATACTATTTTTAAATTCCTGCGCTACAAGTAACTCCCATCCATTTGCACTAAGATGGCTGCTCCACAGTGTAACAGATGTGTTGGTTAAAACCATATGATTGAAGCTTGCTGAAGAAAAATTCAGTAAAGCTACAAAAAACTGCACAGCAAACTATCTTATGATAATATCCACAGATAGATATACCAAAGGAAATGAGGCATAATATCAAAAAAACCACGATTTCCTATGAACACCCCACAGATACATTAAGATTTCCAAAGGTTTCAAATCTCTATTTTTAATAGCTATATTTTTGAAAATCAGGTTCTAAAGCCAACCACATTTAAAGTCTTGGTCCTAATGTTTGTTTTACTCTAGTATTAGCTGCTATGGTTAGAGTAGCCCTATACATCAAAATGGTGATCTAAAAACATAGGCAGCTAAAGAAGTTCCTAGACATCTTTCTCTCCAGTGACTGATCAGGAGGGAGACATTCATAGATGGTTTAGGTTTTATGAAGGAATGGCATTTACTTTTGCCCCATTAACCAATTCTTTTGAATGTACCATAAGCAAGTAAAGTAAAATAAACAAAATAACAAAACTAAGCATCTGTGCTGTGTTCAAAGCTGCCTGTTCTGCTTGAAGACATTCTTTGGAGTTGATCTGCTTGTGCTTTTAAGATATTAAGAGAAAGAAAGAGAAGGGAAAAAAAAAGGACAAGGTGCTTAATGTTTTTCTTTTGGTTTGTTTTTATGAGTCACTCCAATAAGTATTTGCATTAGCAGGTCTCCTGCTGTTGCTAGATCATTCAACTGTTTGTTTAGTTGCTGTGCCTCTTGAAAAGTCCAGCAACACAGATTTACACATCTTCTTTTTTTTTTTACTAAATATTTTACTAAATATTTAAGCCCTTCAGAACCAAGTAAGTTCCCGTTGTTGTGATTCCCACAGCAGTACCAGACCCCCCAAACTCAGTGGTATTACTCACTTGTGTAAAGATTACAAAACCAGACTGATATTTATTGTTGCGTCTTCATATGTTGTCTCCTGATCAAGTTGTATTATGAAAAAGGCAAATAACAACATAGCTAAAATGTCACAATAATCAAGTTTAAAGTTCAAAGCTTTTTATTCCCACTTGGGAACCAAAATAAAAAGTTGCTTAATGTGGAGCTACATCTGCAAATCCAGACACTGACTGTAACTTTGATCAAATCATTTTGAAAGGGCTGTAGTTCTTTCTTCAGGTAAGAGACTAATATTGCTCAGAAACACACCAAATCAGAAAGCACATACATACTCAGGCTGATACTGCCTTTTATATGCCGAATAAGGTCATCAACATATCTTGTTACTGAACAAAACAAGAGTGGGGCTATAAGGAAAGATCTCTATCATGGCTAACATCAAAAGAAGCAGCTAAGCTCAAGGAAAGCAAGGAAGCAAGAGCAACACCCAGCTTTTACTTTCTTTTTTAGGATAACCAGCAAATCTCTACTTGACCTCCTTAATCTCTTCTGCTTATTCCTCAAAACTCTCCATTTATGCGTTTGCTTTCAAAAGCCTTTTGTTCCTTTTCAAGATTGCTAGCACGAGAGAAAATTATGTAAATTAAATACAAGCTAGAAACCTGTCCATTAGATTAAAAGGAAATAAAAGCATCAGAACTTACCTGTTTACAGAAAAGGCTGCCTCAGACCAGAGATCTGCTCTAACTAAGAGACTGGGTCTCAGGAGAAGCATTTGTAAAAGAGGCTCTTCAAAACAGCTCTCTATCTTTTCATGAGGTGCGAGTTTTGTCTTCGTTCTCTTCAATCAGAAGAATGACCAGTAGGAGAAAAGTGAGTGTTTAAAAGCACAGCCCCGTCTCAAAAAGAATCAGCGCATTTTAGAACAAATTTTCTTGATGGAAGACTTACGAGCTACGCAACTTTCTCTTAAGCGTAGTTCAACCCCAAACAGCAAGTGTGTACAAATGGTGTCTTCTTACCACATCTGCTCCCTGTGTGAATTCAGAGATGCATGTGCTGACTTCAATAACACAAATACTTTTTTTTAAAGGTTGCTTGTTATTCTTGCTATGCCAGCATAGCTAAGAGAATACGAAGTACAGCTCTTGTCCATCATCAACACAACTCGGGGATAATTAAAGGACTAATCAGTTATATGTATGCAAATTAATTGGCTAGGTGAAATTTAAAACATATCTTGTCCTTCAGAATATTTCCCACCTATAGTGATCTGTCAGAATACAAGAAACTTTAAGATAAAAATGTTTAGTTGTCTGATTTAGTCTGAAGGCTTTTAGAGAGAATAATTATCTTTCCTACTTGCCACTTGCCACCTGGGCCTATTTTATTTTAAAGTCACTGGAAAGATTAAAAAAATAAATAAAGCTGCAGTTTAAGCTTCTTTCTGTGTAACTGCTGCCTTCTTCTATGTAAATTCCTGTCCTATACGAACAAGATAGATGCAAGACAGACTTGAGAGAGGAAGTGTCACTAATAACTTTGGAACTGCTATGATCCTCCATTTAAAACTTACAGCAAGATTCTGGTTTAAGCTATGTTCTGTAGTTTATACCATTTTTCCAGAGTATGCTGTAGGTATTTAAGTGCTTTCACGTATACACAAGCAGCATCACTGACCAGCATTTCACTCGGAGCGACTTCCTCATCTCTTATTTAGCAGCACACCTAACTTACTAGCTAAAACTGAGATGTTCCTGTACAGTGGCTAGAACACAGTGGTTAAGAGTGTATAACCAGAAGCAAATTAAAACATTCTTTTACGGTATGTGGTGAAAAAGTATCTGCTCTCTGAGATACATTTAATCTCTACTAATGATCTAAGGGAGGATTTGTTTCAAAATTGCATGAGCCTATGCATTTGCTTGGCCTGTGGTACCCAAACCATTCTTCTTAATCCGGCCAACTGTAATTTTTTTTCACTGCAACCTCTTTGGATCCAGTTTCTCTCTTCAAAATTAAGAGCTTCTTTGAGACTTGCATAATCTGAAAGGCAGGCGACATATACATATAAGCACATTTTGAAAAGAGCTGCAGAAACCTGATCGTAAACATCACTGCTGCCGCTTCTGGCTGCTCTGTCTTTGCTCTATTTTAAATCTCTCACTTAGGCTCCTGCCCGCAGCCCACCGAAGCCCGAACCGCAGACAGCAAGAACACCATGTTTGCCAGCAGCCACTCTAAAGCTCTGAATTTTTAATCTGAAGAGCTGACACGTTTTATTGCTTGCTCTTTCCTAACCACATCTTTAACAGCCCTCGGAGCCACCTCCTTGAGGAGGTGCTCACTGCGAGCAGGCTGCTCCCCAGCCACTCACACCCTGCACAACCCACCGACCCCCATCACAGAGACCAGGCTCAGATCTAAAAATAAAGTGGCTGATCTATAAATAGGTTTTGTCAGAAAGCTTTCAAAACGCCGTGCAAACACCGCGGCTTTGAAAGCAGCAGTGCATTGAAGCACACCTGGCACACGCAGGCCCGGACATGCCCACAGGGCCGGCAGGTCGTTGCCAGGAGAAGCCCGTGGGTCCGGGCTAACAGCCCAGCCCAGGCCCTCACCTCAGCCCTGAGGGCACCCAACCTCTCTCTGTGAGGCAACGGCTGCCCTGGGGCAGGGGAGTGGCAAGGTGGTCGCTGGCATCCATTTGCCCCCTGTTTCCTGCCACCTCCTCTGTCACTGAGCACCCAACGAGGCCATCAGTACTCCCAGTGGGAGGGAGTGCAATGAAACCCATGCGGTGAGTTTAATGAGGGCTGAAGGCACCTTGGAGTAGCTGGTGGGGATTTCGATTGGGACACAATCTCGCAGAGCCTCCTTTCCCACGTTGGGCTGGGCTTTTGGGGATCCCTTGCATCATTCAACAGCTTACAGGGTTACCCCTAACTGCAGTGAACTCTTTCTAGCTAGTTTGCTTTCTGCTTGCTGCTGCTGCTCATCATGCTCAGCCAGAGGAGGTCCCTCGGGTAAGCCCTGATTGCAGGGAGAAGAGCTCGAGCGGAGGCTGCCTGTGCCTGAGGAGCGCGCACGGCGGGCAGCTGCATCTCCATCGTCCTCCTGCCACCTCCTGCCTTCCCCCAGTGAGCGCCAGCAGGGCTCCAGCTCCGCCGCACCACCAGCTGCTCCGGAGAGAAGGGCTTTTGCTGGTCCAACACAGCAAAACTGTGTGCGTGCAAAGCCTGAGAGCAGCTTAGCGGGTTTAAACACTGCTGCTTGGACCCGCTGAGCGCGCTGTGTGAGCTGCCCCGTGCCTCACGTTGTCTGAAAAGAAGAAGGAAAAAGCAAGGAAATGAGATGTATCGTGGAACTTTCCTGCTTTGCCATCGGTCATTCCTTTGCTAGGAAGAGTAGCTAAGTATCTGGGATGAAGATGGCTGGCACTCTTCACCCGCTTCTTCTTTTCTTCTTCTTTT
>JAVCKT010010433.1:0-12888 GCA_032273925.1 Rhynchotus rufescens | reverse complement strand
TTTTGCCTTGTTTTTTTTGGTCTTTTTTTTTTTTTATTTTTTTTTTTACCCCCCCCCCCCCCCCCCGACTTAGGAAGGGGAGGATGATGGAAGTTCGACTAGAAAGATTTATGTTGTCGTACTTTCATGTGAGTGCCTAGTCTTGTCTTTTTACATGGGGTACCTGAGCTGCACCTTGTCACTTTTACCCGGTTGTGTGCGTTGACCTGCCCTGCTGCGCTCGGCAAAAGTGAACCGCTCAGGATTCTGCATGGAAAGCTTGGTGTTTGCCGTGCAGATCACTGAGGGGTTTGTTGCTGATCTCTCTACAGCTCCTCCTTATCCACTAGCTTTCTTGGTTTCTTTTTTTTTTTTCTTTTTGGTGCCTACAGCTAGGGTAATTGGAGTACCTACAGAACTCCCTGTCTGAGATGCTGCTTAACGCAGCCACATTGTGACTTCCAGTGTGTTGCGTATCCTTGTGTGCAGCTCGCGTGTCAAGGTTATTTCCCATGCAATGGACCGAGGTGTGGGTCTGTTCCCTTGCCCTGTGGAAGTGGCCGCTGTTTCACTGAGCATCATGTACCACAGTAAGAGAATGATCGGGGTTCCCGGTCCTTTCATTTTGCGCTCTGTGAAGCTTTCTCTCCTTGTGCGTGCATGCCATAAGTAAGTTGGTGGTACTTCTTGAACTGAACCTCTTTGGTTCTGACTCTGCAGTTTGCCTTCCTTAGACATGGTTGGTCAACCACAAAAATCCCAAGCAAACCAGATACTCTATTTCAAGCAATAAAAGTGAGAATCAAAGATTTGATGCAGTAGGATTGACATTTACCTTATAATGATTAAGAGTAAGGGGAAGTTTCATGGTTCACTGCCCTGAATTTTCAGGTTAGAGTACAGCTTCTTCAGGGACTGGGTGTGAATTGCACACTGGGCTAAATATATCGTAAGGCAAAGAACTCCTCTGTGTAGAGTGTGGGTAGTAGCTCATGTTAAAGGAGAGAAATTCATCTTGATAGATCAGAGAGATGATCTTGTGTGGCAAATCCTCCTTCTGTGAGTGACTGCTGGCAGAGAGACTGTGTCTCGGGCTAAAAAAATCTCTTTTGCTTGCCTGGGATTTTGATTGTTTGTGTGCTCTTAAATATGTACTGTCTCTTGCAAAACTGTTTTGTTTGCTGTCACTTGATGGACTAAAGACCCTACGTATACCCTTCTTTTCCCCAAAGCCCCCAGTGCCAGGCATGCTGGAAGATAAATTGAGGCTCTACCCGTGGTGGGATGGCTTCATCGCATTTCTGAAATTAATCAGCACCTTGCCTTAAAAGAAGGTAAAACACTTGTCCTTCCCCAAGGTCTAGCTCATGAATTGCTGTGGCTGCTCTGATATTTCAAATTTGCTGCATTTTTTTTTTCTCCAGTGGAATGGCAACCGGGTCTCAGATATGCTTAGCTCCTTTCTGGATGAGTTCTTTGGAGCATTTTTGCTGGCTTGTATGCTCATTTTTCTAGTGCAATAAATAGTACAGGATTGGTTTTTCATGCTGCAGCCTTTCCTAAGCTTGGCAGTAGTTACGGACCCTAAGACTGATACTGCCTTGAGTGTGACCTGATATAGGCTCTTAGAGGTGAAGATAGTGTCATATATAGGCTAGCAGGCAGGCATTGCATTGAGCAATTTGTTCTCCCTGCATGAAAAATAACTTTCAATAACCGTTATCAATAGCTAGTTTCTGGTGTTACGTGCATGTTTGTTGCTAGAATGTGGTTAGCGGGTATCCAGGCCTGAGCTCAGAGTATTGAAGAGCTGAAGTGGTGAAGGTTTCTTATTGTCTTTGCATGCAGGCTCTTGTTGCTAGCAAAGATGAATTTCTGGCTTCCTGGGCTTAGGGGTGTGTTAGAAAAACCTTCCAAAGTGCCCGCCTCAGGCCGGGTACTCCAAACAGCATCTGGAGGGGATTTTGCATAAAAGTGGCACGAAAGGGGCTCCTCTGTGTCCCGATACTGAGTTGGTTTAAAGGAGTGATGCTGCTCAGGGAGGCAGAGTCTGGAGCTCCAGACCCGCTCAAGGGTTCCCCTGCTCAAGAGGTCTCCCAGTTTTGGTGTGGCCCCTGTGCCCCTTGTCACTCTGCATTAAAGGAAGGTGAGAGACCTGTAGCTAAAGGTTTGCAGGTGCCTTTTCTGCAGCTGTGTGAAACTGCCTTTGGGGCTGGGGGGAGGGAGGATGTTTCGAGTGCAAATGAGCCAGACAGATGCCTTAAGTCAGTGGTTGGTATGAAAGGTATGTGGTGCTTTGCATTGGTTTTCCTTAAAATCAAGTACGAAGGAACTCTTTTGATGCCCTGAAAAACTGAGATTTGAGGCACTTCTAGCTTTTTTATCCTGTTTTTGTTTTGGGGTGAGCCTAAATCCCTTTCCAAACCCCACATGAGCTGGGACTCTGTGATGCTCACTGCCTCCGAGAGCTGCAGCTTGGATTAACCACCTTTGGGCTGACCCCGTGCTGAGCATCTCGAGCTGCCGGCCGCTGTGAGCACTGCTGCCTTCCCAGGCCGAGCAGCGAGAGCTTTGGAAAAGCAGGAAAACCTCTTCTGTTACAGCTACTGCATCACTGATGCTCGGGAAAAAAAAAAAAAAAAAAATCCCTGGGAGGATATTCCCACGCAGCTCCTCTCCTCCGTGTTCTTGGCGTGGCTGGAGGCACATGTGCGGAAGGAAGCCGCTCGCATCCCTGCGAGCGAGCACGCGTGATCCGCGAGCAAGCCGAGTGCGGGAAGCGTGTGCCAGCCCACTAGGGGGTGGTGGGAGCCCAGGGATGCTCCCAGCTCCCTGGGACTGCCTGGAGTTTGCGCTGGCTTTGCCTGCTTGCATGCGCTTGAAGGCAGCTCTGGAGGCAAGAGCAGGGAAGGATTTAATCCTTCCTGAACAGTCAGTAAATGTGTAATTGCTCAATTCGCCCCTCCTGCCTGCAGCGTGGACTTGCAGCTAAAATAACATCCCAAAGCTCTTGCTTGCTCAGTGTCCTCCCTGCAACAGGGTGTCACGTTGTCCATGGTACCTATTCTCTTACTAGTATTTTTTTAATCTCTTGCATTAGAGTTCAGAAGGATGTTCCTCCTCTTATCCCAAAATTTCATTTCTTCAAAATTATGCAGCAGAGTGGTGGCAGGAAATGACACATGTAACTTTGCCACCAGTGCGTTATGAATAGCTGTGCATCCCCTTTCCTGAAGCAGCATCCTGCCCTTTCCATAACCTTGGATACAACTGATGCTTTGCAGTACTTTTTTTTTTTTTTTCCCCTAATTCTTCTAGTGTTACACTGGCGAATGGTGCAGCCTATCATTGACTTTATTCTTGCACAATGAGGTCTCTCCAAGGTGTGTATCTTGATTTAGCCAGCAGCCACGTGGGCTGTACAATAGCTGCTCTGCAAGCAGTGTAGCTGTTTAAAGTGCAATTCAGGGAATGAAGTCGTTAGCCTCTGAGCTAATTTGGATGAGCACTGTGTAAGTGTGTGCAGAAATACATATACAAATACATAGGGAGAGAGGGAGAGAGAGGTGGGGGGGAGAGGGAGAGGCAGGGAAGTTTTCAGCACTGCTCCTTAGCTGATAGTGGCTTGCATAAGAGCAGTTTACTGCAACCTTCTTGTAAGTGGCTTTAATGGATGCTGTTTGACTTGCGTCTGCGGCGCTGCTGGCTGCTGTGTTTTGGTGGCTGTCACAGAAGGTGCTTGTGCACCTCCGTTGTCGGTGTCCAACTGCGGCACCGTTGTGTGGAGTGTGAATACAGTCCCCTGGCCGTTGAAGCTATACGGCTCTTCCATCTACTCCTTTGTTCTGTGCCTCGTCCTCTGTTTTATGTCTCAACTTCTGCAGCCACCTGGGAACTTGATTTTTTTTTTTCTTCTTTAGCACAGGAATGCATTAAAATGGGGCAGGACATCTGATTCTCTCAAGGTTTTTGAAATTACTGCTTTTCTTAAGACTACTTGTGTATCGCCTTGGCTTTTGTAAAGACGTGATTTTTTGCAAAACTGTGTGGAGAAGCTGCTGGTTAAGCCTGCGCACGCCAGCGTGACAGAAACTTTTTGATGCTGCTCTTTGAGGTACTTGCCCTACTTTGTTTTGGGCTGTATGATCTTAGTGGGTAGCAGAGGGATAAAGTTCTCACCATGAGACTCTCTAGTTGCGCGTTGGCTACCTTAGGCTCAAGGATTATTTCCTCTGAGCTAGTTTTTTAAAAATTGTGTTGTCTCTATGTGGTAAAGACAAGCAGATATCTCCAGTTGGGTTTAGATAACTGTGTCAACTGTCTCCTGCTACAATTGAAGAATTTACATGTGCTTTTGGCAAGAAGCATGGTTAACGGAATGCGACTTTTTCTAGCTATTTCCAAAGTAGACTGGGAGTAAAAAGCAGCATCTTCCAGGAGATGAGCAAAGGGAATCAAAGTTGAGTTGACTTCTTGGGATGCGGAGCCAGGGGATCTGGGGCTACCTTCCTTGTTGCTGTCACATTTGATCCTCTGGGAGGTCTTCAGGTTGTGCAGGCTGCCTTGGGGAAGGAAGAAGCAGAAGAGATGGGTAACAAATGCTGCAGTCATATTTATCACTGCAAATGTTGGACTTTCCTTGCTTCTGGACTGCTAATTTTATCAGAGGGTCATAGTGGGAGCTGGTCCCCGTGCAGGAGGGACAAGCTGAGCGGCTCATGTGGAAGGATGCTGTGCGTGGTGCTGCATCCCAAGCAAGCCGCCTTTGGGATCATGTAGCTCCTGCCTGAAAGCCTGCCTGGCCTGGCAGGAAATGTGAATTTTCCTTTGGGGAAAGTCAGTGTCTGTTCTTTCTAATTTGCTGCACCAAGCAGCTGGCCAGTGCTGTGCCGCGTGAGCAGAAGGGGCTCCAGTTTCTTGTTTGCGCCTTGGTTTGAGTTTCCCTCTGCTTCCCTCTTCCTCCTTATAATGGCTTTAATGGATGCTGTTTGAGCAGCTTCTGCAGTGCTGCGGGAGGCTTGCAGGGGTAGGGAAATAGTGGAGAAACTTTTTAAGCTTAATCCTTCTGAGAGACGAAGACAGCCGTTGTCCTGCAGAGAATTCAGCGGGGGAAGAGCCTCTGTTCTCATTCTGAGCAAAACTCCCAGCTTTTTGAATTTGCTGCAGAAAAGAAATTCAGGCAGAGGCAAGAGAAAAACCTTATGCTAGCTTTTTTACTTTTTTTTTTTGAATGTATAGTTTTATATGTGTCATTCCCCACCACCACCACCTTGCATGAAACTATACGGTCACCCTAGGCCGTTGGCTTCTTGTCCCTGCAAGCCGGAGGCAGAAGAGACTGGAAGGTCCTTGGCCTCACATCATTGTGCAGATGCGCCGGGGCAGGTAGGGTGACGTGGTCAGTGATGGGGTCCTGAGCTCTAGGCTGCAGTAGCTGCAGAAATGACAGGCTCTGTAGCACACAGAAAGGCTGAGATGGGGAGGTTTGCACACATCTCTGCACAGCTTTGGAGGTATCTGGTGAAGATCTGTGGTTTCAGCCCACTATAGTTCCCTGACAGAGTGAGGTTCTGCTTGCCAGGAGTCCTGTGATGCCTCAGTGTGTTTACCTGACCTGATCTCCTGTTGAGCTCTTGTTGCTGGACTCTTTGGCCTCCTCCGTGCCCACCCCCAAAGTGGTGTTTGATGTCCTGCAAAGCCATAAAATGAGCATTAAAATGGGTCCATCCCACAGGTGATTGCTTCCTCCCACCCCAACGAAGACAAGGTCGAACCTAGCTTGTCTGGCAAGGGGGATGTGGGCTTGCAGTGATTTTTTGCATGGTTTTGCAGGGGAGAATCACAGTTAAAACTGAAGCCTGTAGCTGAATGACTGTTTTCAGGGAATTGCTGCTTTCCAAGAGTACCCATATTGACCAGCTAGTGGCAACAGAAGATTAAGTATAGCAAGAGCAGCCTGTATTCTGCAGCTGCACAGCAACTTAGGCAGCCTGGGGATCCCAGTGGTTCCCCACTTGCTTCTGTGCAAGGGAGGTCACTTTGGGGATGTAGGTGTACTAGAGACTTTAATTCACACTCTTTATTGGGAGGAAAAAATATCCTTTTCTTTAGTACTGGTGGAGAACTCGCATGTCTCATTGGGCTTTGGGGGCTGGGGAGATGAGTGGTGCTACGGAAAGTCATGGTGGGGATATATGGGCATTGCCATGGTGTGTGTATGTGTGTGCATCTCTGCAGCCCTGTTGCCTCCTCCTTTCTCAGCCCTTAAAGCTGAACCTGTGCTGTTTGATGGACAAGTCTTTTCTCTGCCTCTGGATACGGTGCTAATGGGCAATGTTGGCTAGCTGTGAAATTCTGAGCCCTTGGTGTTACCTGAGTAACAGGAATTCAGGCCTGGGATCGCCCGGGACAGCAAGAGAATAGACTGGTGTCACTTATGGGAAAGAGGAGATATTGATCTTGCGCTATCTTAGCACAGACGTTAGCAGTCGCAGGTGGCTTGAGAAGTGCGTGCTGTCACACCAAAGGCCAGCAAAACGTCTTGCAGGACGTGGGCATAGATCAGGTTTAGAGAGCGAAGGGAAAAGTGGAGAAAACAGCCCTGCTGCTGTTGCTGTCTGTAGTACTCTCGGTAGAGCAGGGAAGCTCATAGCTCGGCCCTGGAGTTTCCTTCCTCCAGTTGCAGCCATCTGAAGTGGGGAACAACGAGCCTTGCCCAATCTCCCCATGCTGTCACTAGTCCAGCCTCCTCTGCTGCCTGTAGGAATGGTGACAGCATTGAGCAGGTATGATTTTTATATGTAACCTGATCAAGATGTGGTGCCACTTAAAAGAATTGGATGTTTGTGCTGCTGCTCAGGTCATGGCTAATTTGGTTAAGGTTTTCAGTGTCCAGACAGCATGGAGACACTTAATGGTATTGAAGAAGCAGAACAGCAAACAGAAGGACAGACAGTGATCTTGGCCTCCTGCATCTACACGGACTGGGCAAAGCTGCTGGGAAGGAGATGAGTAAGGAAAATTGTGATACAAATGATTTTTGGACCACTAATCCTGGTTGTCTCTGCTCAAAGCAGGAGCTGGGCTGGCTGGGGCAATTTGAATGTATCTGGAGTGCTTGCCTGGCAGTGGTCTGGGGAGGAGAGTGGCATTCCTGCGGGGAGAAGATGAGGAGATGTGGTTTGGAGCCAGGGTGTTGTCGCCACACAGAGGCTGATAAGGGAGGAAGAACAAAGTGCAGGTCCCCTCCTGTTTCTCATTAGCTGCTTCCCTCAGTCTTGCACCCCTGTCCTCTGTGCTTCCAGTTCACCCATTGGTGTGCGAGAAGGGGTCTGTATCAAAAAGCCACGTCTGGCTTGGAAACAGCAGAGAAAAGAGAAATTTTCCATTAGCAATATCAGCAGTAAAGGAGATTTTTCTCAGTCACCTGGTAACTGCTGTATTTAGGAAGATTACAGAGCTACTGTGGTTGCTTTTGGGCATATGCACAGATTGATGCCACTAAGGAGAGGGAGGCAAGGGCTGTCCCTGAGCCCAGGGAAATGTGGCCCCTGTGGAGTGCTGCCCTGGCATGCTTTTGGACTTGATAAAAGCATCTTGGATGTGTTGTCACCTGCTTCTACAGTGTGTGTGAATAAACCCTAACTTGTGCAGGCAGCTGCACTCGTGAGCTGACATTGGAGATGCCGGGGAGAGCGAGGCTCCTTGGAATGCTGATCCTCGCCAGGCTCGTGTTGTGGACTCGAGGCTGGACACTTGCCCATGTTGATGCCGTGGAGGGATGGCTCTGCTCTGGTGTAACTCTGGGAGTCTGCTGATAGTTATTTGGATATTTGGTACCTTTCTCCAGCGGTGATGAGATGTCCACAGAGAGGCACTGTCCACGCAGACTGACTTGGGATGCACCTCTGCCCTCCTAAAAGCAGAGCAGCGAGGGAGCAAGATGTGGGTGCAGAGCCTCAGCAGTGTGGTGACAGAACCCAGAGGCTTTGCAGTTTGTTCCCAGCTCTACTTCTGTGCTACGTGGTCACGCAGAAGCCATTTGACCACAAATTCTCTTCGCTCTATCATTTCTGTCCAGCCCCTTTGGGCCATGGGTTTGAAGGCCAGGCTTACACATCTGTTTGTTTGGTGCCGAGCTCTGCCAGCAGCTGGGGGTGCTGCAGAGAAGCTGTGGGGAGCATCCTGGTAAGCAGATAACTTGAGGCTCTGGTTCACTCCCTGCTTTGTCACCTCTTTTATCTCCTGGTTGGGTTGGAGGATCCTTCCTGGAGGATGGAGCCCTGCACTCTGCTCTTGTCTGGGCTATGCTGCAAAACTGGGGTGCCTGGCTAGTTGATAGGGCTGCTCGTGAGGGAAGGGTCTGTTTTGCATGGCCTGGCATTGCAGTGTGTCTGTGACCAACTGCCCACTGCAGCTGTGATGGTGTCTGTCCCAATGCTGCTTGAAGCCTGTATCCCTTCCTTGCTGTGCTTTCTGGTTCCTGAGTTATTAGTGGACCAGGGAGTGCAGAACATCCCTAAAATGCAGAACCAATTGACAGAAAATAGGAGCTGGCCACAGTGTAGGATGGTGATATGGCTGCAGACTGAAGCCCATCCAGCAGCGAGGTCCTTCCCCTTACCTGTGCCAGCTGGTCCTCACCAGCTCTTGCTGGAAGGGTGCTCCAACAACCTCATTCACATCAGGGGCTCCTGTGTTTTTCATCACCCATGGAGCTGATGGAAGGATATAGGGGTGCATTTATAACCTGAAGAGCCCCTGGGCTTCAGATGAACTTTGTGTTCCAGCAATAAAACCATGCTAGGAAATGTGTACTGTAACAAAGCCCGTGGATATAATACAGCCGTATCATAGTGTACCTTTCATCTTGAAGGATTCCCAAGGAGCTTTACAACCGCAGTGTGCTGCGGCCTGCCGGGGTGACCGAATGCTATCAGTAAAGGCTGTGGTCTAATCTCTGCGGTGACACATTCCCTTCCTGCCTGCACGGGCAGCTTTATGAAGCCTGATCTTGGGCTGGTGCTGTGCAGGTTGCCTTATCTGAGCCAGGATTTCTTGAGAGCGGAAGGGAAACCATGCTAGCTAGTGGGTGTGCAAAAATGGGGGTAAAAATATTTTTTTCTTGGACAGCAAAAGTGAGTGGGAGTTGCTTTCGTGCAGCTTTAAGGCGGAGATTGGTGGGAGGTGGTAGGAGCCCAGCACTGCTGTCAGTGGGGGGACAGAGCCTAAGAATCAAAACAGAAAGTGGGATAACGGGTGTCAAATGCAAGCGATCATCATAGGCATATGCTTGGAAAAACGGCGATGAGCTTGAGTCTATTTTTGTGTGCAGCAGTATGTGCCTAGCCAGCTTTGTTCAGCAGTTTGTTTAGGGAACGTGTTTGCCCATGCTGGTTAGGTCCTAAATGCATGCTGTAAGCAAACTGTAAACCAACAACTCTGTAACTTTTCCCTTTTAAATGCATCCTGGTGCCCAGAGTGCTGAGGGGGTGCAGAGCTGAGGGAGATGCCTGCAACACCCTCTCCTGGTAGCTGTGCCATGAAGGAAGCGTGTGTCAGCAAGGGAGGTTATTTTTGTGGTGTTTCTGGGTGTGGGAATAGCTGTGGGTGCCTTGGGATAGAGCAGAGACACCTCAAAGTCGTGATTCTCATTCCCAGGTGAGTGCTACAAACATTGTCAGAGTGGATGGTTTTGGAAAAGCTTTATAATATATATACTTATACACACACATATAGTTTATATATATTATATATAAATTTTGATCTATTTTTTTGTTCCTACATGGCATAAAGAGTTGTAGCATGTATTTTCCAAGCAGGCTTTGCTTCCCGCACTGATGTCTCCAAGCTCTTCTGTCTCTTCCCTGGGGAACTCCAGGGATTTCCCCCCTGCAGGTCCATCAGCTTTGTCCCTCTGACCCCTATCCTGATGACACCTCCAAATGGGTCCTGAGCTGAGGGGCCTGTTTTTGAGCTTTTTGAGTATTGAGGTGAGCTCAGCAGCAGTTGCACTGCCATAGGGAACAGCATGCAGATTGCCAGCTTTGTTCATGCTTCCTAGATATTAAGAGCCTCCAAAATTGATTGGATTTTGAGAAGGCAATAGAAGTTTGTGGTCGTTTTTACAGTAGTTATGGCAGTTACATGCCTGGTTGTATTGGCTGAACAGCTGTGTGTGTCTAGTGCTTTTTTTCTTTTTTTTTTCATAAAAATCATACAAACTGAAAATGTGCTTTTAATTAAATAGCTACAGTGTTGTCTTTTAACGTGATTCATGAAACCAGAGCTGCCTGAAACCGACTCCATTGCATTGCTGTCGTTTTGTCGTGTCCCAGCACTGCTGTTTCCCCCTCCTCTGGTTTTTGCTCCTTGCAAACAAACAGCGCATCTGTCCTTTAATATTCTTGTGTTCTTTAGCTGTTCTTTAATATTCTGCAGCCCAGCAGTACGTAGGAACAAGGATGAGACCTGGGATTTGAGCAGCATGCGAGCTCCGAGATGGAGGTGCCAGTGCCAGTGTCTCTGGCCACTGTTGGGTGCCAGGTGATCCTGCACAGCAGGGGAGTTTTCCACTGCTCTTGGGACCTGCAAGAAACATTGTCCTAAAATCTTTCCCTCCTTGATAATGATTGCTTTTGTGTTGCTTTCAATGAGCCACTTAAACAGGAAAAAAAGTCGTGTTTGCAACCCTCCTGTCGGTTAAGCCTTGCCTGGCAGCCCTGAGGCCAGCCCTAGGTGGGCTCCGTGTTATGATGGGATGCAGAGTGTGTGCAGGGCTGTCTGAGGAAGAGTTGGGCCTGCTGAGAAGAGCCTTCCTGTGCTTCACTGCAGGGTGACCTTTCTCCTGTTGCATCTTCCAGCTGAGTTCCTCCCCCCAAAATGTCGTTTCCTGCCCGTGGGGAGCTGTGTTTGGCTGTTTTTATCTCCTTGGCAGGCTTCCCCGATGGTTTATGGTGTGCAACGAGTCATTTTAAAACGATTTTTTTTTTTAGTACCTCTTGGTCTACAAAGCCTCTCCTTGTCAGACATGGTGCGCAGTTGTATAGGAAGTGTGTGGTGCACACCTGCAGCTGCTGTGTGCCCCGTGCCCTGGGAGTGGGCTCCTAAACCGCCCCTCTCTGCCAGGGGGCACATTTGGGACAGCAGCCCCAGTCCCTGGTAATGGGAGGCCGAGGAACAGGGGTAAAATTTATGTCCTGGCTGTAGCGTATATATGTCCTGACAAGGTCATAAAAGATAGAGATTATTTGTTAATGGAGAGTATTACTGTTTTTACTGCAGTTTGTTCTGATCGTCTTTCCCTAAAACTTCTCTGAAGGCACCTAGGGCTGACCCATGAGGTGTTAATGTGCTGCTGTTGGATGGGGGAAGAATTGGATTCAGGAAGAGCTGTTATTTTTATTAGCAGTTCTGCGTCACCTGTGACAGTGGTAAAGCCCATGAAACCCAGTGTCATGCTGGACAGGAGAGAAGGTGCCGGGGACAAGCCTAGGAACCACATTACAGCTGTAATTTGACTAGTAAAGGCAAGTAAAGGATTTCTGGGTCTCTGTTTGCTCAGTTAGGCCTAAATCAGTGCATCAGGATGCTCTGGGATGCTAATGGTGCTGCATATGACATATAAATCAGTCCCATGCATGGACATGCATTTGTAATGGTAAAAGTGGAGGGTAACTCCAAGATTTTCTGTGTGAATGCTAGCAGATCAGCCATCTGCACTGTTGGAGTTAGTTTTAATCCTCCAAGACACAGGAGAAAACTCCTGGCTTGCAGGCTGCTCCTGTGACGGGGACAGCGGGGTTCCCATCAGGGACGGATGTCCTTAATGTCATGGGTGATGGCTGAAGTCTCTTGGTTGCTCATTGCTGCAATAAGACGTGTGGCTTGAGAGAGTCCCACTGGGCTCTTGAAGGCTCCATTGCGTCTCCTTCCTGCACCTCCGTTGTATTTACCTGTCCAGGGAGCTTCTGTGTATGGGGATGCTGCACTGCACATTGCAAGGGGACCCTCCAAGGGGAATCCAGCTTTCTGAGATGAGCTACTTGTCTTTCCAACACCTTCTTAGCAAAAGAAGGGTGAATCCTGCTTCGGGCAGCCCAACGGGGCTCTACTGCCCAACGGGCAGTAGGCTCTAAAACAACTCCTGACAGGAATGGGACACTTCAGCTCATTGTATTTTTCACTCTGTCCTATCTTGTCTCCAGTGAGGGATAAGGAGATTTCCTTTGCGGTCTGATGGATGCAGAGTGCTGACCAGAGGCTCGTGCAGAGGGAGAGCTATCTCAATTAATTAGAACTGGATAAAAGAGAGAGCTGCTTTTTAATCCAAGAAAGACTTGTTCCAGTTTGATTGCAACGCTTTGATTGAGTTCTGAGCTTTAAAGTTCAATGTCTGTGGGAACAATAACTTTGAAAAGATGTTTTGAAGCAACAATTTTAGCATTGTTATGAAAATGCTGAAGGGGAGTGTGATGCTGGAAATACTGTGTAATCTTAAACTGACACATTTTAAAAAATAGACATATTTTCAACTCCTGACAAACTTTTTTGGCCCTAACTAAACATGACAGTGCCTGAATCTGATAGGTTTTGATGGTGGTGCCAGCGATCGTGTATCTAGCGTGGTGGAAATGAGTGGGTTGCGATGCTGTTGGTGTTACTGGGGCATACTGGGCAAGAGGAACTCTGCATGGCCCCAAACGGAGGGAGCAATATGGGACCCTTGCCCCTTTGGATGCTAATTCTCCTCTGGAAATTCCATCCAGGGTAGCTGAAGGGTCAGAGGTGCGGCAACAGTGGGTGGGGAAAAAAAAGGAATGGGATGGGGAGAGCTTGATGGAGCCAAGAGCCAGGGCACACGCAGCCCCACGGCCCCTGCTTTCCCCTGTGCTGAGCCCTTGCCGGCTG
>JAVCKT010010428.1:0-71663 GCA_032273925.1 Rhynchotus rufescens | reverse complement strand
GAAGGAAGGAAGGAAGGAAGGAAGGAAGGAAGGAAGGAAGGAAGGAAGGAAGGAAGGAAGGAAGGAAGGAAATGAAAGAACAGATCTTTTTGCCTGCTAACTCATTTGTCTTTTACCTGTTTATCTTCTACCTGTTTATGGCAGCCCCATTGCATTGATTAGCTAATGATCTCCTGTGGTAACATCCAGCCTTGCAAATCTGTCTTTTACTGATGAATTTCTTGTTACAATTTTCTGGGAGAGTCTATGGTGGAAAGAGTCACAGGCTATAAATATTCTCACAGTTCAGGAATTCATCAGAATCAGCCAAGCTCACTGCGAATAAATAGAGCATCAGCAAAATGTAATTTGGAGGCTTTGTGCTACAGCAGTCATTTGAGCTTTGCAAGTAAAATTTCTTTCTTTTAGAAGAAACACCTGCTTACTAATTAGTTTTTCAGTCGTTACTAAACTCATCCTAAATACAGGCTGGAAACTTCCCCAAGGCTCTTTAGGATAAAACACCCCCAAATTTAGTGCCATGCAGCTTAGGAGAAACCAAGGAGCACCTCCTTGCCATCACGTGAAGCCTGAAGGAATTAGGCATCTAAATGGACTGCAAACAAAGGGGAAGACAGAGGTCACTTGCCTAGACTGCACCTTGTTTAACACTTTCTTGTGGGTTGATGTTCCACAATTAAATAGGTGCAAGGCCACACGTGAGGATTTTCCAGGCAGTTTCTCCTCTTGGCTTTCCTGCTGAAACTCCAGGGTAACACATATTCCCCTAAAAAATAGGCGAGAGCCGGATTTGACCTTAGGTTCCTACTTCAAACAACGTCAATCCCTGCAAATATGGAAAAGGAGCGGGTCAGAAGCTGCATTAAGCTGTCTTTTCCCCAGTAAAAATGTAGGCAGTGATTTTTTTAGGTTGTGGCTTCCGAGTTGGGCTTTCATCTTGCAAGATGCATTGATATTATTTACAGTGCTGGTTTCTAGCTACAAATCTCTCAGAGCTAGAAAGCTCGGCCTCCCATACAAACCAGGTTTCCTCCCTCTCAAGAAATATTTCATTACAGTCTTAGTAAATTGAATAACAAGGCGTTTTTAAGGAACGTTTTTGCAAATGCACTGGAGTTCCTAATGAAGCATTTGAATTCCTCCTTGACACCCGATTTCCTTTCCAGCACAGGGCCGCAGAAAATAATCTGAATTATTACTTCTGTTGCCGTGCCATTTTACTCAAAATATTTTATTCGGAGATTCACATATAATTACCCACCTAATAAAAGGAGCTATTAGGTTGTAAAGATCCTATCCTTTCCATGCTCTTTTAAAATTATGACCCACTCAAGCTTGAAATCAAAGGCAGAGCTGAATGGAATAATTCATCTGAAACTCTCTTATTGGGTTTTGCAGCCTCCTAACAGATAAATATTCAGATTAGCTCCCTTTTGGTGATTCAGCTGCATAAACAGGGATTAACTCTGAATGCAGCCGAAAATTTAGCAATAAAATGTATGCACACAAAATTTAGTCAATTCAACCAGTTATAGTTGTCACTAAACACTGTGATATGCAGCTAAAGGACTGGGACAAGAGGGAGGAGGGAGCACTGAAGAGCCTCACGCAGAAGCCGCCGCTCTCTTGCTTCTCCTCCCTGGCTACTTGGAGAGCAACCAGAAATATCACCCAGGCAAAAAGTTCCTCTAATTCAGTGGGGTTTTTTTTCACCAGGCCTCTGTGGCTCATCTTTTTGGCGCTTTTCCACCCATGGAAGCACTCTGCATTTACCACCACAACCTTCTCCACATGGACGTGGGGTCACCTCGTTTCAGCAGGTGCCACCAAGAGAAGAGACCACCAGGTCTCAGCAGGTGCCACCAAGAGAAGTGGTGGCCGAGTCTGCGGAGCTGATCCCTCGTGCCGGAGGCGGCAGGAAAGGACTGGGGAAACCTCGGGTGCCTTCACCCAAAGGTGCCTTTTCTCTTCGCCGCTGGGCCAGGCGGCCCTAGCAGAGCTTTCCGATGCAGAAATGTTTTATCTCAAGCTTAAGCACATAATTACTGGGTGTCAGAGAAGACTGTGGGCTCTGTCTGCTTTGTGCAAGCACCGGGCGGCTGGCTGGCACCGTGCCGCCAATGCAGATTTCTGACACGTTCCTGGTTCTCTCTTTGCCACACATAAACCACTAACTAAAGGAGGATTCCCAAATGCTGGCTCAAATGGCTGAGTTTTACAGCAACTTGCTCATACCCACCACTTGGGCAAGAAAAGTGGCTGAAACGAGAAGAACTGGCCTTTTTGCTTTGTGCTGTTGGGAGAAACTCTGGATGTTTGTGTGGTGGTATGGCTATTTGCTATAGGAGCTTTTTGCATTCAGCAACAACACATAGAGAAACAAAAAGAGTGAACTACAACACCGTCTCATGATGGCATGGTCTATGCTTAAGAACGTACCTGCATGAGGTAAGACTAGACCTACACAAAGAGCTACGAACCTCTACTACGTAAAACAAGTGAGTTAGTCATGACAACTTGAGCTCTACGAAGACTAGGAGATCAAAATGAGCAATCCAGTAGCACTGGCTACTACTCTGCCACGAGGATGTCAGTAGCGTTGGCAAAGGCCACATTTCCATCACTTCAGATGCCAGAGCTACAGTTAGGTAACATTCTTCTTCTTTTTCTTTCTTTGTATTATTCTTTTGACGACTTTCAGGGATCTTCCTTGCACTGAAGGAATGGTGCCGAGAAGATGATGGTTTCATGGGGTCGAGGACAGGTGGGAGATGCATGAAATACTGGTATGCTGCAATGCTCCTGGATAATTATCTGTTCCTCACTAGCTGTTAGAAGGCTGAGCCTGTGATAGCGTTAAGTTGCTTCATTAGCCCCTCCAAACTGGCCATCTGTTCGCTCAGATCATCCTGTTCATAAACCTGCAAGCAAGCAAACACACAGCAGTCAGCGGGCTATGCTCAAATATATACCTTTTCTCAAACATTCATCAAAAAAAGGCCTTCTTCAGGGCAGGCTGCAGCTGCTCACTGCAAAGGTCTGGCTTGCTAATTACAAGCTCATGTTGTCAATGATTCCCAGTTCCTATCACGGCTTCAAGTCGGGGGGAAGAGGATGAGAACACTTTTCAGAAGATGCTCAGGCCCTCCTAGACTGGGTTAAAAATAACGCTCTGAACTTGCAGCAAACCTTAAAATGTTGAGCACTACATCACGTACCTACTGCTGGGAACCACTGACCTCACAAACTGCTAACACAAGAGCAGGAGACCTGAATCTCTGCTTCCAAAACTGCTCCAACATTAGTTATTTATGTGGCTTTTACAAGGTAGAAGATCCATAAGTGCTATAGGAGATGTGCAGTCCCTTAGGTGGGGTGGAGTTAAGAGTGGATAGCTTAAAAAAACCACTGGCAGATGTAAGCTTAAAAAAAGCTCCCCAAGTTGTAGCCTTCATCCCCAGATTTTGATTCCCCAATGAACCTGCTGCCTGCACCATTACTTCCTGCAACCGCTCTCCCACTTGCGGAGCTTAAGCATCATCGCTCCTGAGAAATAAATTGTCTTGCTGCTATAAAATAAGGTATGGAGAGCTGAAACTGCATTTTGCATTATCAAATGTTCTGTGTTGAATTACTCTTTATTCCACTGATTTTACCAAACAGATCTTTTTTAGGGTTTTTTTCCTCCTTCAGTGGAAGACTCCAGGCCTCCTGCTTGCTCCATGCAGGAGAGGTAGCAGGATCTGGAAAAAAGCTCAGGGCCACAGCTGGGCTGCTGGAAGGTACGTAATTATCTCTCTAATATACGACTCCCTTTCCGCCAGCAAAATGTGAGAATCCTTCTGTAACTACATACAGAAACATATTTTCATGCTATTGATGACGATAAACAGGAATAATATGCTATTATCCTACATTTGTAAGCCAGCAGACCAAAAATGCCCATATGCAAGTGTGAAGCAAAACTTCTGGTTTTCCCTTTAGCCAAGCAGAAAATGCAAAAGGATTCATTAAAAAGATGCTGGACAAACCACTGCTATCATGCCCAGCAAAAAACTGTCCTGTGCCAGTAGATGAAAAGAGATGATATGCAACATGCATTTAATATATTTTTTTCATTCCTTCTCGTTTGCACTGTTTCATCTCCTGGACGCGACACCTTTCAGTAAGGGAGTTTTAACAGGAGTGAAAATATTATTTTAATGTCATCATCTTTTCACTTCCATTTATACACTCCTTCAATATTAGTTTTCGTCCCACTATCAGGACTATCAGGAATATACATTCCTGTATATTCCTTCTTCCTGCCAAAACCGCTCTCTTCCTTTATCGCGTTTCCCGCTCCCCTTTTTCTCTCCTCCGTTATCTCACGGAGCTCAGGCAGGGCGTGTGAGTTGTCCTGTGGATGGTATTAACCGGGAGTGAAGGAGTCTCTCCTTCCCTGCATCACACCTGCCAAGCCCACTAAAGCCAGAGTTTTACCGATTGCCCAAATCTTCTACTCGTTTCCTAACAGAAAGCAAACTTTTGGTTAACAGGGACCAAACAACCCCTAAAAATGACTACAGAGATGGAGGTACCGCGTCTCCGTGGGCGGGAGCCTTGCCAGGAGGCTGGTTGGAGGCAGCTCTTACGTTAGCGGTGTCCTCGGTCGGCTTGTGTCCCTCCTCGGAGACCTCCGGGGCCGTGGGCACGGACACGGGCAGCAGGGGCGACCGGGCCTTGCCGGCCAGGCCGAGCGACGCTGTTTTCACCTGAGCCTTGGGCAGGCTGGGCCCTGCGGGAAGGAACAGAGGCACAGTGAGAGGAAGGCGAGCACAGAGGCCGTGAGGAGCATCCAAGCCCGGCCACACGTCCCTGCGCTGCCAGCTGGATGCTTGGTTTAAAGGGAGAAAGTGAGGCTGGGGAGACGGGAGCCATGGGCAGGAGGAGCCCATGGAAGAGCCTTTCCTCTCTGGCTGCTCATTTCCATGCTTCTTGTCAACTGTTAGCCCAGACTCCTTCAAAATGACAGAAGCTCCCAAGGCAGGCCAGTAAATGAGCTCTCAAAACTGTGCTTGGCCTCGAAATAATGTTTTCCGACTTTCCATCCCAGTTTGGAAGGAGTCCAAAATACAGAAGGGCTATAAAATATGATCCCCTTTTACAGAATGGGGGTTCCCTGTTTTACAAACCTCTTAAGAGAAGTTTTTCCTGCCCGAGCAAGAGCACTTGGCCTAAGAGGCACCAGCTCTAGCACTGCCTGTGACTCTATAAACACACATTAACCAAAATGCCCCAGCTTTCTTCTCATGGAAATTAGAAGTCCTTAATGATTTAAAATGTCAGTGAAGAAAAGCAGGGTCCTGATCGATTCACCAAACTCCACTCAGTACAACAGGTCTGACTGCAGAGGACATTGCTGGAGACATAAGAGCTGCCAACAGAAGGTTCCTCTATGTTCCTCAAGGTTCCTCTGTGAACCTACGGCCAGTTTGTTGATGTTCCTACATCTACAGGCCAGTCTCCAGTCTGATAACTGTCCAGGCGAGTGCATTGCTTATCAGGGTCTGTAAAACCCCTCTAAAAAAACCCAGCTGCTAGCCGGGATGCTTTGCCACACGGCGACGAATTCAGACTCGTACAGGGCAGAGATCCCATTTCCACAGGACACGGGAGTCTATTCAACACCCCTATAAACCAAGACAAAAACATTAAACAAAAAGAAAAACATTGGCCCAATAGCTTCTTTTCTTCATACATCTCTGCACAATCATCTTCAGCGAAATCCTTTTTTTTTTTCCCTTTTTGAATTGTGTACTATACAGATGATAATGACTACAGCTGCATTTGAATTTTCTGAAATTTCAAAGAACCATGTTTACAATTTTAATTAAAGTCAGAGAAAACACAACGGAGCGGAAGAGAGAACAAATTCCTCCCTACATGGAGGTGCCAACAGGACGGTCAGTAGAAGTAAGACCAGCAAGCTTACCAGCAAGACAAGGGCAAAACAGGGAAGGGCCTCACAGGGCTGGGAATCCTGGTTAACCTAAGTTTAACTGAGGCTCTGAAAAGGAGAAAATTCAACACAAACTAAAACAGATCCCCGAGGAGATGGGTTCACTCCTCCATCTCCCTCTCTGTATCTAAAAACTTTCTTACGAGCTGGGCCTTCAAACTTTTGGAAGTGCTTTTAACTTCCAGTTCTTAATCAAAAGATTATTTTCCAAGAAGAAATTCCATCCCCTCCCTTCCTTTTGAGCCTTTTGATGCTCTTCCTCGTATTTCCAACCTGAACACGGAGTTCCTTGCAGGCAGCAGTATGAGTAGCTGTCATGTGGGAAATACAGAGCAAAATTGCCTTTTTTACAGAGTAAAAGGCACCGCATCCAGGTCGTTTATTGGTTAGATAATGCACCGGATAGATAAGCTTTTTTTTATACATATACAAGTGGCTTCTCACTGTGACTTGTTTGATCTTCATGGACTTGTGGAGAAGTAAATATTGGATGCAAGAGTGAGGAGCTCATGTAAATGCAGAACATGTTGCTGCTGCAAAACTGTAAATCCCACAGTAAAAATCATGTTTCTCATACGTAACTCATTAATTGCTGCAATTGGCCTTAAAGACCTGCTTTTCAGCACCAAGACAGATGTTCTCTCCTGGATATTGTTAATGAGAAGCCATAACGATGATTAGAAAGTTCAGTTTGTGCCTCTTCTGCCCTTTAGCTCGCAAAAGCAACAGGCAAACCATAAAGCTGGAAACTGAAGAGAAACTGAGAAAACGTTGTTCTGGTTTGGCTGCATATTTCCAGCTGTTTGGTAAATGCCTTACAACGCTATCAGAGACAGCACTTGCAATGCATAATTAGTACAAGAGGCGAAACCCCTTCCCCAAAGGACATTAAGAAGACCGAGCAGTCCTCTCGATGAGGATTCTGGACACAGAAGGTTGACATGCTGAGTAAACTAATTTATGCAAATGAGTAGCTAATTAAATTAAATCACTTTGGTTACTAATGATTTCCAATTCAGCGGGAGCCTCAAAAATAATAATAAAAAAGCGAGCGCTGGAAGCTGCTGGGCAGGGGAAGGCGGCGCCCATCAGGTGCAGTCCCGGCACCAACTCACCGCGGCAAAGAAGTTTCCTGCTCTCCGCTGGGTTATTAAACACTTCGTTGGCTCATTAGTTATATAATATACGACTACCAGGTGCAAACTGCAGCTACTGCTGCTTTTCAGAGGCGCGTACTGAACGCTCTGCATTAGCCCCCTTTGCATTTCGGCGGCGCGGGCAGCAGCACGAGCCCGCGGGCACGTCAAAACGGAGCAATTTCCTAAATCGAGACGCATTTGTGCATATCAGATCAGATGTTCCTGGGATGAACACCCAGTGAAAACAATGCAGAGCTCATTCTCCTGATAGCAACACATGGGGAGAGATACTTTACGTTATTTTGTTTTGCATTCTGTTGGGTTGGACAGGAGATGTGTATCCAGCCAGGAGATAACAGAGTATTTTAATGGCAGGGCTCAGTAATTCTGCTGGTGTTCCCAGGGGTCAGTCCCTGGCAGCAGAGAGACACCAACATGCAGCACCAACAAGTATCCACGGCAGCTCTGTCCACCCCAGTGGATCAGATGTCCCCATCGTGCACAGCCACTGTTAATTCCGGGTTGATTCATGTGTTACAGATAATCTGAGTGAAGATTCAAAACACTGACATGGAGAAAAACTACAGAAAATAAAGCTCAATGCAAAAATTGGGAGGAAATGGTTTAAGCAGCAAGCAATCATGCTTAATGGAAAATCACTGGGTAGGAGATGACAACTGATGGGGTGCCTCAATTCTGGATTTAGGACCAAATTTTTTTGATGCATAAAACAGGTGTGTGATTATGAAATCTAGTCCCAGCCAAAGCATAGAAGACATCATTATCCAGGCACCAGGAGAGCTGGACGGGAGCTGCAACACCAGAAGCAACACGGTGCAGCCCTCCCTGCCCCTCTGCTGCTCATGCCACCCATGGCAGGGTGTCAGGTTCCTTCAGCTGTTTAGAAGAGTGGGGTGAGCCTCAGCTGGCTGTTTAAGCTTCCTCTGGAACCTATGGGAAGAAGAAAGTCCCAAAGCTTTGGAGATGTAGGATGAACCATCTTCCCAAAGGGCCTCTCCTCCTCCTTAGGCTGTGCAATGACCTCAGGTGACTGCATGGAGCAGACACTGATTTTCCTTAGATGGCTAAAATCACCTATCCACGTCTTTGACAACGAGGAAACAGCAACGTTCAGCCTCTTGTGGCTAGCACCTGCTCCAAACCTGAAAGGCCGTGCTTGCTCACACTGTGCTTGGTTCTTCTCTGCTGTTTTCACAGAAAAAAAAGGCTTCCCCAAATCATCGTTAATGAATTAACCTATTTTGACTTATGAACTATATAGTGGGATGCAGAGAAGCTTTTGCTTTTGGAAGAATGAAAGCATGTCTTGAATACAGCCAAGAGGTATCCTGGATGCCGGGACCATAAAAGTCAAGATAAGCCACAGAAGTCAGAGGGTGATGTCAAACTTGTAACTCAAAACACAAAACTTTTTCTACCCACGAATTTCACACCTTTTCCACAGTTTCTTCTAACCAACCGGACTAAGGTGAAAACTGTCTGTGTCATTAGCTGGGTCTGTTATGAAACAAGAGAAAAAGTAATTAAGATCTGCAGGCGCAGAAGAATCCGCGAGAAAGCCTCCAAAGAGACACAGTGCTTACGCTGTAATTCTCAAAATCAAAAGGGAACAATGTGGAAAATCAAAGCGATTTAAGAATGGCAGCTGTCCCAGATGTTTCTGGCAGTAATGAGGCTGGCAGCCTCAATTTCAGAGGGTGGAGAAGGACTGCAAGATGCCAACGCAAATCTAGATTTTTCTCATTAAATAAGTGATCAAGGTGGGATGTACTGCCCACCTTGCAGTATGGAGATGTTATTTTCCTATAAGTATTTTTAGGATAACAGAAAATCATAAAAAGAACAAACATCACTAACAGGTCATTTGGTATTCCCACCTGTAAAAAAAAAAAAAAAGTGTTCTGCCAGTATAAATGGATTGAAAGATCAAACACAAAGATGAGAATAACATCTGGAAATGAGCCTCCTTGTACCTCCATGACCAAGTGCTCCCATATAAGACAGTGTCTCTAGGGGGTACAGAATACGCAAGTATATGAAAACATTATTTGGTGACTCAGTTTTACATTGCAGGTGGGAAAAAAGAAAAAAAATCACTTTTCATAATGAAATTGAGTTTTAAAAATGACTCTTGAGATGATAATCCATGGGGGCTTGGCTCATTCCACAGGGGAGATACTTCTACAAAGGGATAAAGTTTAATTTAGGAACCTTTGATATTGGGAGAGAGAGAGTAAAAAGAGAAATAGAGCACAGAAAGAGGTCACTTAAAAATACAGTACTGAGCATGTAACAGGACTGTGTATTCCTGCGGTTTTTGAAGCAACACTCATGAACCTCACACATTTCTATGCACTAAGGCTTCAAAATAGGTATAGAAACTGTGAGTTTGTAAAGGACATGGCAAGGCAAAACCACCACCACAGGCTGCACAAACTCACTGAAAAACGGCAGCTATTTGCTAGCTCTTTTCTCTGTCTTCTCAGCTGTTCTTCATCAACATGGACATCTTCATCAACATGTATTTTAAAAACTTGTAGTTACCCAAAACCTTCCCTTAGGTCTGTTTCTAGTGAAAATTTCCCCAATTTATGACCTTGCTGCCTTCTGAACCCCAAAGGACAAGACGTTTCTCATCTCTGCTGAGAACACTATGAGCATAAGCACCACAAACACAAGTGACCACTGTTGGCCCCAAGTCTGCAGTGGCAAAACCCCAACTAACTATGAAGCTCACATATGCAGTGGAACAAAGTTTTACTACTTTGCTTGGCAAAGCTGCAGAAACACAGGGTCACTGACACTGCCCATCATTAAATTTCTTCATGCGTTTACAGTATAATTATCCAGAAATAAAAAATAAATTAAATCATTGCACTGCTGCCTCGTATTGAAATAACTCATTTATATCAAAGCGGAATTGGTTCACTTATCCAGAAAAACACCTCCATCCACATTTTGTGCCTTCCAGCAGTCCCTTTGATTTTAATGAGACAACCCAGGTGTCCACAGTTATCTGCTTGCCCACGTCCACGACTGGACTGGAGGCAGATTTCTCTGATACTCTGGGCTGACCCGTTTGTGACCCTTCCTTATCCACGTATCCCAGCTGAATGCAGAAAGCTTGTTCTTATAAAAAGAAACAAGGAAAGACAAAACATGGGGAAGTTGAAAGTGAGGATGAAGAGAAGTCCATAAATCTCAGCCATCTCTACCTATTAATAAGTTGAAACAAAGAAGGAAAGAAAAATAAAGAGCTTGAATGACTTTCAGTCCCCATTACCAAAAGGTTTCAGGATTGTCTTTGAATGTAATGATTGAAATCAAGTTAGAAACAATAGGTTTTCACTGTGTTTTGTTTTCACATACGGAAATTTTGACTTACTGATAAACTACTCTCTCCAAGATGAACCCGGAATTTGGTTATGTAGTTAACTTACTTATTAGAGTTAATTGATTGTTCAAAATAAATGCACTTGCATCCCTCATAATTAATTCCCAGGGGATTAAACATAGTGATTGTAAAGCATAGACCTAGCAGCGGAGGGTCCTGAATTTCTGTCTCCAGACCTGCCCCCTTCACGATGCCAAGGTTTATTCTGGGAGTTTCCCTCTCTAAACACCCTGCCTGAGAAGTGACGCTCAAGACACTTGTGTAACTGTGATTTTGGGAACATTCCTGACAGAAACAGACTATTTGCAGCACAACCACCCAATTCTCATCGAAGAAGGGGCCTAAACGGTAGGAAGGAACTTGTGGAAGGGCTACTGGAAAACCAAGAGAGGGACGAATTCCCACTTGTCACAACTCAGCCAGCCTCGGTTTCTGTCCCAGGAAAATCCTGCTTCATATTTTGTATTGCAATTATTGTACTAAGAAGCAAGTGCTTTTCATGCAGGAACCAGCTTACCAAATACAATAGCATAATTTCTACATTCACTTTTCCAACTATAAGGGCAAATTCAATGTCGTCTGAGGTCCAAAATCCCCAAATTCACCCAGTCGATCTGCAATGCAACACTTGCCCTGAGCTCCCTGCCCATCCCCAGTCTGGGACATGCCTCACTGTGCTCCTTTTGGCTGGGCAATGAAGTGGGTTTTAGCTCTCGGGTATCCATTGACAAAGAGACTTCGTGAAAGCAATAATTTGATCTTCTAACTACACTTCCATGAAGTAGCAAGAGAAAAAAAAACACAGAGAAAATAGAAAAAAAACAAAAGGAAATAAAAAAGCAGCATTTTTACATTCTGGCCAAAGATACAGGAGCCTCAAAAAGCTCAAGTTTTACAACTGCAGCACAACATAAAAACTACTACCTCAAAGGCTGCATTTTATATCCCCTCACACTTGCTTCTCCAGAAGAAAAATGACCTCCTAATTCAGGTTCATTTAAAGTGCAGCTGATCATCAAGACCAAAGAGGAATTTTCATTTGCGCGGGGGAAAAAAAAATCTTTCCTGTCCATGGGTGGAATTTATGTCAGATCTATAATGCAATAGGCTTGACACTCCATCAAACATTTCCTATTTAATCCGAAAGGGGACTTAGCCAAATCACTTATATGCCTATGTGCATGATTTGCAAAGAGAGGAGCCTGCAGATGCAGTGGGCAGGAGAGCTTGGAATAAGTTTTGGGCTCCTGAAATGCTCCTCAAGTCACCCAGCCATGATGAGAAGGTGAGATCTCCTGTAAAATATCTACAAAAAGAGGTTTTTGTGAAGAGTTCAGATTTAGTGAGCTCAAAATGAAAAGGAGGGAATTTTAGCTGTGGATTAAGCCGAAGCCCTGACCCGACAAACAGGAGCACAACCTTTTTTAATATTTATTTGTGCCCTCGTGGCAAAATCCCACTGGTCTGAAAAACGATCTGTCTTTTCTATGAAACATAAGATGGTGTTTAACAGCTAATTATAATGCCACTACAGAGATATTCTGAACGGGTAAAACGCTAGAGGAGAGGTCTCGTTTTTGCATGGAGTCAAAGTCAAGGGAAGCTCCTCCCTTCGCCCGTTCTCTGGGCGAGAGCCAACAAATAATTTAAATGCTAATATTGCCCGAGGGCAGCAGGAAACGCCAGCTCTGGAACTATCATCTCAGCCTTCCTCCTTCAAGCTTCTCGCTCGGCAGATGTCTAAAACCCTTCCCAACACTTCCGAATCCGTGTCTGCGCAGAGGGGCAGCCAGCTCTTGGCCATGGGACAGGGAATAGGCCCAGGGGAACACCACCACCAGCCTTCCCTTCCGAACTGCTGCAGGAAAACAGATAAAAAGAAGACATTTAAAAGAAAAAGGAAAATAAAAATCACAGAGCTAGAAGGAAGAAGTAGGAATCTCCAAGTCAACAATGGAGGAATTCATAGGGATGAGTCCAGTTAACTTCACATATCCTGCTTTTTAACACCTCTTCTGGAGAGCCCAGGATGGATTTCTCCAGGTCTCTGCTGTTTCCTCCGCTTGGAATCATCCAGGATTGTTGTTAGAGAGTTATGTGTTGTTTGAAGGAATGAGATACCTGACTGACAGGCATTTAATAAACAGGGGAGCAAAGTAAACAGTAGTTTAATGGCTTTAAGTCATGATGAATCCATTATTTATTGCCCTATTTGTCACACAGCACACGTCAACATTTCTTGAGACTAAAAGAAATAATTAATTCTGTATCTTAGGCTGAGGAAAGTAACAATTATTCTAACATGGGAATTTGCTAAGAGCCTTTTTACATCTGCAATGTCCCCAAGTGGGGTATAATTAGCAGATGTGGTCCAGAAAGCAATTTGTTCAGCTGGCTGGCAGACAGCTCGCCCACCTTTGTTGGCAGGTTGCTTCAAATCAAGAAATTCATCAAGAGCTCTTAAAAGCTAAAAAAAAAAACTCCAAAATTTCCTTTCCATAGGAAGGAATATCTTAGCCATATAACTACAGCTAAGTTATCATGCTCATGGGTTGTATTAAGTTTGCAGAATTACTGGAAGAAGGCAGGGCTGTTTCTTAGCTTCTTTTTATAATGCCTTCCCTCCATTCCCTTTAACCTTCCAGCAGAATTAAAAAGGTAGCTGATCTCCCATTTTACGTAAAAAGAAGAGAGACTGGGGCTCCAGGGGGAAGGAATTCAAGAGTGGATACTGAAAGATCAATCTTGTTTTGAGTATCTTTTAACTAGCGTAAGGCCACAAAGCACAGATTTACTTACTGCTGAGAAGCCAGACAATTATTCAGCTAACATGCATTCAGTGCCTGCTTCCAAAAGATCCCCAAGCTTCAAAGCAATAAAATCCTAAGTGCTAGGGGAAATATTTGAAATTTGTAATGAAAAACTCTTGAAATGTAAGTATAAAACACTGGGGAAAGTCATAAAATTAAGAAGTTTTTATTCTGGCTTTTGTACAAGTATTCATATTTATTGAAAATTCCCCCTAACACAGATGACCACCAATAACCAGTAAACCAAGACAGTCGCACTAATGACCTCCTCCTAAAGCTTCTAAGCTGCTTTTAAATATTATATGAACCAAACATGTGCTTTAATATAGGCAAGTGAGCATGCACAGGGCCAGAAACAGTTCTACATCTGCCTGGAGGCACAAGTGCAAGTTAAGGCTCAGAAAAAACAAACTTTTCTAGAAAGAATTGGTAGGGGAAATCAGTCTGGCTAATGGCTACAAGGATGCTCACAAGAACAGGAGAAATCATGCAGAGAGAAAAAGAGCGAGCTCCTGAAAGCACAAAATAGCAGGAGGAAGACCAGAAATGAAGATACACAAAATTCCAAGAGGAAGAAATTGCAGTTTTAAAATAGGGCACACAATCATTTCAACGCCATGAACCGTCCAGCAACCAGTTTTCATTTCTCACCATACAAATTTCCATTCCTTTACTTGCCATAATACAGAGCACTGACATGTTCAGGTCTAAATTTTGCTAATAACCAAGTCCTATCCCTTGCACCTTCCACAAGAAGGTCACTCCTCCAAAAAAGACAACTTTATCAGGATGGCAGGATTATTTATGGAGTTAGTAACATGCTCCCACTCTCCCTCTTTCTGTCCCTCCCCCCAGTCACAATGATTAAATGGGAATCCTGATTGATTTACAGGACAAACAGCTCTGCTGAGGTCGCTATGCTTCCTCATGAGAGTAAGAGAAGCACAGCTGGACTCTCATAAAGTAAAACGCTGTGTACATAACGGTGAATGGACTCTATTATATATAAATATAATTCAGCTGTACTATTTGGCAAAAGTATTTTTCCAGCAAATAAGGATTTATCTCCTTCTGTCTGCTGTCAAATACTGGATTTCTTACTGATATACTGCCAGCGCGGGTACTTGCAGTAAAAATGCAGAGGGTTTTTGGTAGCTCTCTTGCTGCAAAGATGGAAGTGACCGATGTTCTAGGGGAAGGAAACTACATTCTGAAAGACAGATCACAACAGGAAGAGTAAAGCTGAAAGCTTAAAGGTTTTTCGAGCCAGACGGGATATTAGTCAACCTAATGGAGTAAACAGCTAAAATGAAACACCAACCTGCAAATTCTTTTTTTTTTTTTTTTCCTGCCTTAGTGTCTCTTGTAGTTATTGCTACTCCATCAAATAGCATCACTGAAGTAATTTTTAAGTGAAGAGCAATTCTAGCATTGGGCTGATGAGGATCCAAGCCCACACCACATACATTATGCTCATGGTCTCAAGAAACGAAGGCAGGTTTTGGGGCAGCTCAGCCTCCGTCCCCTGCCTTGTCCCACATCCCCAAGCCTCCCCATGCTGGCACAGCTGGAGACGTGCACTCCTGTCACCAACACGTCTGCAGGCAGCGACCGTGGCCCGTTCATCCTCCTCTGCTCGGCCCACGGAGGCAATGAACCAGTGCTCCACTATAGCCATATATAACCATTTAATCAAACTGTGAAAATAGCCTGCAGCTTCCATCAGAAGCGGCACTCTTCTATGACCATTCTCTTTTAAAATATTTTTTTTTCCTCTTCCTTGCATACTTGCTATTTAATTTTTAAGTACTTTGCACACTGGAGTGAATTGCAGTCGGTTCTTTTCCAGCATACATAAATAGTCTTTTCATTATCAAAAAGGCAAGCCTCGAAACAAGAGTCAAGCAGTTGGCATTGCTTCAAGTTACTGTAGCACAACAGGAACCTGGAAACAAGACCAAATGATTAATTTGGCATCTCATTTATTTCATTTTCATCACTTACTGGTTAACTCGGATTTCAAGCTACTGCCTTGTCCTGAATTTTTATTCCAGATTGTCAGAATGAAATATGGGATTATTACCATAAAACGGCACGTACCCACTCCTCATTCTGTGAGCGCATAAAGATATTTTTCAGGGGACAGAACTGCCTTGTGCCCTGTGTCTTTTCCTTGCGGTGCAAGGCTCTGCTGCCCCAGACCTTCCCCCCTTGTCCTCACCTGTTTGAGCCAGGAGCGGCGTGTAAGGGACTTTCGGTTCTATTGCACTCATGGGCGGAGGTAGCAGGGGGTTGGCGAAGCTGCGCAGCGGGTGCGTGGGGCGCACGCACGCCGTGGGGATGGTCCTGCTCGGCGCGTCCTCGCCGCCCGCGTGCTCGGGCTGCGCCGGCGGCAGCAGCGGCGCCTGCTGCGACGGGGGCCCGTCGCTCACGCCTGCAAGAAAACAGCGAAACAACAGTAAGCCGGAAAGCCAAGAATTATTATGGAGGTGTTTTCGAAGACTTATTCCCTACTTTTATGACCATTTGCAGCAGAAGCTGTAAAGCATTAGATCTGCGAGAAGGGTGTATACGTTTCCATCAAAAGTTGCTGGCAGATGATTTAAAAAACCAGATGTTGCTCAGAGCAGCCGCGTGCCACTTGAAGTGCAATAAATCTTTCCTTAAAAAAATGCAATCGTGACATCTTCATCTTCCTCTCGCTATTTCATTTTTATTCAAACTTCTTAAGCTACCAGCGTCACAAGATCTGGGTGCTTTTAAATATTAAAAATCAGTAAGCCCATAAAATACATCAGTGAGGACCGAAACAACCTAAAACTAAGGAAACTCATTGTGTTCAGCATGATGGTTCTATTCTAGTCACCACAGAGAAGAGCTCAAGATAAAGAAAGGACGCAATTAATTTCTCCATAACCAATCACCAATATTGTTCTTCCTCGAGACAGCTGTAACATCTAGTGTGCCAAAGCAGTAGGTTGCTATTTTATTAGTCTATATTCAAAGTCAATTCTTCTGAGATTTAAATATGCCGTGTCAACCCACTAAACCAAAATGCAGCTACGTTGTGCTTTGCAGCACTTCTTAACAACTCTGCTGTGGCAGAAGAGAGGAGCAAACATAGCTGAAGTATTAAAGAAAACCAAGTGAGAGGCAAGGAGAAAAGCCCTTTATTTCTATAGCTCTCTGGAAACCCATGCTGCATCATAACAGTTGCAAAATGCTCACGATTGTATGGGAATTTTCAGCAGCTGAGTGTCTATTCCTAACATGACCAGCACTGCAAATGCCCCTACAGAAGAGGATGACTTCTGGTGGTGTGTAAGTGACCTGTGGTGTCCTTACACCCATCAGATGACAAGTCTTCTAATCCTGCAGCCCAGAGCTAGGGCATCTTCCATAGAGAGGAACATGAAGGACATTTGCAGAGGAGGAAGGATATTAGAAAGAGCAAGCAGCTCGGCATGCACCGGCACGTGCAGAAGTGTTGGACAACTCTACGTGCTATCTCCTGGCATTGCCTTTGGGGTTACATGGCCATTTCTCTTCCCAGGCACTATTCTTTACCTAATGATCAAGCAGACGAAGCCCCCCGTGCTGCTCATACAAGGAACATACCACTATATTTAGACTTGAAAAGTAAAGACAGAAAAACGACTTCCAAAGGCAAGAGGTTATTTTGATCTTGAAAGGAAAATTGCAAAAGTCTCAAAAAATTCTTCTTAACCACCATGTCTACCGCGACAAGCCAACTCTAATTAGTTATGGGGAGCATGGTGAGCAGAAGTCTCTGCTGCAGAGCCCTGTGGATGACACCAAGAAATTCCCTTCTCTGTGCCCTAGTGCGGAGGCGTCCGCTTGTAGCACTGCTTGTTCCTGCCCTTGGATGAGACCATGGGCGCTGGGTCAAAAGCAGCATCTCCTGATTCCTCTTCCAAATGCTCTGCCAGGAACCCATTCGAGGCTTCCCAAGAACACAGCTTGTGGCCTTTCCCAGCTCATTCCCTAGCTCCTGGCCTCCTGCACTGAGAAACAGCACTGGGGACAGCTTTCCAAGTGGGAAAAGCGTCTGAGCTTATTGCAAGCGTAACAGTGGAAAGAAGGGAGAACCTGATGACAACAGAAACTGCTTTGTTTTGAGCATGTTGGATTTGCCCAACATCTCCATAGTACCTACTGCAGCCACTATAGCTCATAAGCACAACAGTTAATCATGCAACTTGTGGCAGGAAAACACAAATCTAGCAAAAAAATCATCCTTTTACTGAAGGAAACAACCTTCCTGACATACAGATATAGGCATTAGTTATTATACTGGGACCCAAAACGCTCCAGAGGAGTTGGTTTCTTGCTGCAACAACTAGAACTTCTTGTATAAATAACATGCAATTACACAGCCGAGTCAAATCTCAAGGCATTTTATAATAATTAATGTCAAAGTATATAAGTAATTACAACCTACTAAGTGGCAAAACAATTTTGAAAAATGGAAATGAGGATTTTTCCTCATTTCCGCAACCCCATTACTTGTTTCTATGGCAATAGTGCAGACATCCCTGGCAATACTGAACTCCACTCATAGGAAACTAACTATGGGACTCGACCAAGGTCAGAATCATTTATGGTTTGGAGAAGTTTGCTAGACTGTTTGTTTTCACCTTCAAGGCTCTTTGCACCGTCAGGCTGTTGCTCCAGCTCTGCTTTTCCATCTCCTTCCTTGCCCAGCGTGCTCGTGTCTGTTTTCTTTTCTGCATGTCCTCTTAGGTCTATGTTTGCTTAAGGAGGTCAGAGCTCGCCTTACAATAGTCTCCACAAAATATCCTTCTCAGTATCTTCTGCAATGGTGCTATGGATAAGAGAACTTTAGGAGCTAGTATCACTGTAATGGTCTTCACATTATAGGACTTACAGTAAAATGACTGGATTACTGTATGGATATTTTACCTTATAGACTTAGCTGTAAAATCTGGAGCCCTACATAATTGTTATTACATGAAAAAAATCACACTATCCTCCAGCTATTATAGAACACAAAGGTGAGATGATTCTATTAAAATGAGAAGCTAGAGCTGGGTTTTAAATATTGAAGGCAAGTGGTGTAATGAAAGTGGTTCACTCTTGAGAAGGCTTTTTTTTTAAGAAGATGTGCATGCTTGCAAGCATAATGAGAGCCATCAGTTTGCAGTTCCCTCAGGTGCCTGCGGGAGAAGGGGATGGACTATTTGTTTGAAGGATGGATGAAGATGCGGACATTGCTAATGCTACCTGCACCATCCACACCAATCTGCTGCTTAACAGGTACGCAGTTGCCTTCACAGACCTCAACAGAAGAGCCAGAGAATTCTGATTATTTGCACTGATCCACTTACTGATTTTTCAGTAGAAATGAGACTTCCAGGTGACCTTTGGGATGAAGCAGATACTGCTGTGCTACAAACCTCTTGTGATCTTTTGCTCTTGAATTTAGTAAAATATTTTGCTAAAGTTAAGGAAATAATATGCTATACATGAAGATCTCTTCGAAAGTCCAGTAAATCCAGTAAGAGTCTTTCACTGCAGTGGAGAAGTGATGGATAAAGTTCTATTTGCATTTATTTTATGTCTAACTTAGGAATGCTAACTGATAATGAGCTTGCTTTCAGTTCAAGGAGCATTGAACTTGCTGGTGACCAAGCAGAAAAGCGGATAACATATACTGGTCTTCTCTTTGCTTTTGCATATTTGTTAGTTGGCATGATGCATTTAACCAGTTTGATGACTTCAGCTTATTGGGCACGTATATCTTTTATTGAGTAATAACACAGGGACATAGTCCCCCTTGGATTTGTAGCTGTTGGCTCTACCTCAGTCTGAGGAAATGAGAGATCAATACAGACTGAAAACAAAAGGTAATAACAATTCAAACTATACGACAGTGCATTATAACATACCAGGTCTGTGCCAACTTCCTGTAAGTCCTTGAATTTACACAGATTATAAATATCGTGCGACCAAGATGATATATTTATATAATGCTGACAAACTGGTGGAATAGGGTCTTCAGGGGTAGCTTAAAGAACAGAAGTCTGCTGGCTGTGAAAACGTTGTTAGGATGTGACCAAAACATGTTTTGCTCACGCTGCCTAGCGTGTCTGTATGGGGACGGGAAGGAAGGACCTACTAGCAAGGATAACAGCAGAGCTCGTACGAGTGTTTTGGGATCTCTCCAAGACCAGCAAGGTCTCCTCAATATGTCCCAGGTGGGAGCTCTTTTCCTCCAGCTCTCTTCCTCTCCCCGCTGAGACCCTGAAGCCTCTCCACAGCTGTGGCAAAGGAGGAGAAAGAGTCTTCTCTTCCCCTTCTAGCGCACTGCATCCTATGGTGCCTCACCACTTTCTCCTTCTTGCACTGCTGAAATTGCTAGCCGCGGGTGCCGTGGAGCTGGGAAGGCCTCTGGAGCACGAGGCTAACAGTGGGAAGGCACGCTGAGCAAAGAGCACTCACTTTATTACAGCGCAGACACTTTGTGTGTCTGGAAAGATGGAAAAATTGATATTTAGCAATTGTATTTCATGGCTGGCAGTGCCATCAGCAGTATTCAAAATGACAAGTCAGTTTATTATTCACGGTCGGTTCTGGCTAGGGCCTGACTCTCCTTTTCATTTCCTTTAGTTTCCTCTTCAGCAGAAAACTTGGCCTAAAGATACGCTGCAGCACTTGCCTCTTTGGGGTCAATGAGAAATGGATTTCAGAACAGAAGAAGGTGTTGAAGCATGGGCTCCATGGCAGGCTGCAAAGCAACACCCTTCCTAATGGCATCGCCTATGATTTATTCAAAGGCTGCTACGTTTTGATCAATCGGGTGTTCAGTCATGTAGCACTGCAGGTAGAGTCTGTCCCGCAGGAATTATTGCACGGTCCGTTTTTTTTCTGACACAGTTGCAATTGGTCAAGCATCAAGGGAATTTTTCACGGAGGGGTAAAATGCACCCAGAAAAGCCTCATGCATCTTCTCAATGGGCTCTTTCACTGCGAGCTGCTCGCACAAAAACCCGCATGATCATAAGGAGAAAAGAGCCCACCCTGAACAAGAAGGAGATGGTGTGTGAGAGAATGCACAACGGTGGAGTCGTTCTGATGATCTATGGCCACTCGCCGCTGCGGTGAAGTCATCCATGAGACGATGGAGACATGGAGCAGCTGCTTCTTAATCTCGGGAGCGGATGGGAATTTGCCAGTGACAGTTCTTTCGGATAGCCTGACGCTGCCAGTGCTGGCATCAAGCAGCAGCAGCAGCTCTGGTGCTGAGAAAAGCTTTAGGCGCCGTGTTATAGATGTATTTTTCTCTCCCTTCATCCCCACGCAGACTGACAACTAATGATTTCTGCTATCACGGGAAGGAGCGAGCTGCTGCCTGGCTCTGACAGCAGCAACTGTCACCAGAAAACAAACACTGCCTTTCCTTGCGTGCCCTTGCTCGATTGCCACGCTCTGCAACGGGAGGCACAGCGAGGGAGGGGAGTATTCACCTGGCGGGGACACCATGACCCAGGGGCTTTGGAAGAGCCCAGAAGAGAGAGGCTCGCTGCAGTGATTATACCGGATTCTCATTTCCTGGTGTAGTGGCAGTAGGTAATTTTGAAATACTATACAGACTTGATTACACAGAAATTACCTGAAATGAGGCTATGTCCACTGCTGTTGAGTTATTTAATGAGAAATTCCTAAATTATCGGAAACCTTCACTACTTGAACTTATTCAAGGTCCACCAGGGTTTCTGAAAAATGAGTATTGCTGGGTATTTAACCCCCTTCCAGAAAACTTTTGCGTATTAATAACCTTCCAAGCATTCAGCACCTGAAAGATTTAGGCAATTACACACATTTCTGTACAGAGCGTACATTGGGAAGCGTCAGGATCTCTGAGTATCATCACTCACATCCAGGGAGGGCTCCGGCATGGACAGCTTGACCAAATCATTACTGAGAGAAGAACTCTTCTATAAGACAGTTCAGATACTGACCAAGGGACCACGGGGTGCCGTACCTGCCCATCTGGGGAGAAACCTGCCACTGAAGAAGCCACTTAAAAGGCACATCTGTGTGCGGATGCACTTGATGGGCTAAAAGCTGAGAGGCAGAGGAGAGACACGAGGATTTGCAGGCTGAAGAACCTCAGCTCCCTTTACACGGAGGTTGAAATGAGGACATCTGAGCAGATAAACACCAAAGGGAATGAAAATCACTGAAGATCCTCTTCCAGCAGGTCCTGCGGAATGGCCATTTCTATGCTGCTGTATGTTTATTCTTCATCACCCTGTGACATGTGACACTCTTTACTAACTACACTTCTGCAGAGAGTACTGTTGTTTGATTTAGATGTGCATCAAACTTACCATTTCTTTTTTTTTAAATTGTTTCAGAAAAAGACCAAACAATTCAGGGTACAATTTCATTCCCATCTCTATGAATACGCACAGGACAGTGAATTTCTTATTCAACATCTAGTGCATGTCAACCAAAATGCCTGAATCTACTTTTTTTTTTTTGTGCATCACATTTGTGGTGAATTTGATATTAATTTAAGCAGCAAATCAAAAACTCATTATGCCAGCCTGGCCCTCCAGAGGAAATTGCCATCTAGTTGTGAAAGGATCTCAGTCAGCACATCAACATGAGGGGAAACGACACTGGGGTGATGAACAGAACACCCAAAACCACCTTTTACCTACGATCCCTCTGCTCAAGTTTCAATCATCGGCCCCCAAGGACCTGTCTGAACTCACTGAAAGCAGCAATCAAATAGGAGGAAAAATCAGTCATTTTGAAATTATTTCCCTGTGGACCAGCAGCACAGACTCTCTGTGATGCGGAAAAAAAAATGTGTAGCAGATTGACATTAATCTGTCAATAATTCAGGCTTGATATGCAGTAGAGTTAAGGGAGAATGATAAGAAAATATGAGCCCTCCAACTATAATTAATATGCCAGAGCACATTCATTAGGCTAGAACAAAGAACAGATGGCTGTTGGTGCAGGAGATGCTTTGAAGTAACTTATGAAGGTGAGGCTGGGGAACGTGCCGTGTGCTTTCCATTTTCCTGGATCATGGCAAGCTGAAGAACAGATATGGGAATGCACAAAACCCAAATCCATTATTGTACAGCAGCAAATATGAATAGAACTCACTCTAGAGAAGAGACAACTGATCTGAGACAAGATAGCAGTATTCAAATGTACAAAAAGTAGCTGCAAGAAAGAAAAATATGAAACGCTCCATGACCACTGTAATCAAAACAAGGAACAATCAGATTACATTTTAACAAATTAAATATTAGGAACTAATGTTTCTAGTAGCAAGAGCAGCTAAGGTTGGGAAGACACTTAACAGTGTGATAACACTGTTACACTGATAAGTGTTATCGTGGATGCTTTTAAAGAATGATGATACTAGATTCTGCCTCGGGATGAAGAAGAGCTATTAGAGTCTCTCTTCTTCTGAGAATATCCTAGCGGAAAAAGCAAAGGAGATTAAAGTATGTGAAACGACTCAAAGACTTGCATAAAAGAAAGGATCAAATGAGATCAGGAATAGATGCAGGTTCTAGGATACTCCTGAGGACACAGCTTTCACTACCCAAATGACATGGGGTGATAGCAGGAGGGAATCTATTACACAGGTTGACTTGACTACTTGAGTCAGACTTTTCTTGGTCTCCGTAAACCTTGGTTATGTGGCTGTGGATGCTCCTGACGCTTATGTGGCCTGGGAGGCATCTGTTCCCTCAGCCATGACCACATTCCTTTCCACATTCCTCTTTTAAACTGCTTGGAAACTGTGCAGCAAGCCCACTGGGAAGCTGCAGTAACTTTTAACATAAATTGCTGTGCAATATATATTATAATATATATCTAGCAGCTACTAGAGCTGACTGGACAAGAGGCAGCCTGCCTTCACTTGCTGGGACCCAACCACCATTCTGAGGACAAAAAGCCACTAGATTCACCCATTCCCAGGTATTTTCACAACCAAGAACACCAAAAGCAAAGGGCTGTACTGACTTCTTCCCGTTCCAAAGGTCCTGTCGACGGAGAGCGTAGGGAAGGGCACAGGCCGAAGGGTGAACTGGGGATGTGGGTATCCACAGGTGGGAGACGGCAGGATCCCGGGGTACTGGGCACTTTCTAGTGTTGGCACTGGAATGGCACTGACCACAGCTAAAAGAAAAGAAGGAAAGAAGAGATTAAATGAGTGTCTTTGCAAAGTTCTAAAAAGTGCTGATAGGGTCAAAATGAACCAGAAATAACCATGTTTCCAAAACAAAGTTTCCATAGATTCAGTATAAAGCATATTTCTCTGCTCACTCTACCCAAGCCCAAAGAAACCACTTATGTAAACAGAAATAGGCATTCTGCAGGTGCAAATTACTTGCAAAATTCAACAGCTGTTTTGCTTACATTCAATTTAGGCAGCTGTATTTGAGGCTTCTTTATTTGCCTTCTTAACAGATAGATGGGAAGCAATGGGCTAGGCAAAAATGTAAGAGCTTGATTTGGATGCCTCGGCCCAGGCCTTTGGGGCCATTTCAGGTGCCTTAGGAGATCTTGCAGCATCAGCTGCTGCTCTGGAAGAGCATCGGGCTCCTCTGGCCCACACGAATCCTTTGATTTGGAAACCAGGATCACAGCTTGCCAAATTCTGGCTTTCCTGTGAATTATCCTTTAGTCAGAGCAGCAAAACTTGCTGATATTTGGTATAGTATTTGCTGTACTATATCAATCATGAACTTCCATGCAGCTTTTAGGAAAAACTCTTAGGAAAGTTTTGCCTAGATAAACAATACAAAGAGATTTTTTGGCTCATTGATAAGTTTAGGCTTATATAACACCTTTCACATATGAATTACAAACAATGCCATAAACTTCAAGACAGTCATTTTAATTACTTCCATCTCTTAGTTACATCCGTTACAGGGAGCAGCAAACCAGGCAATGTGCCCAAAGTCACTCAAAAAGCAATGATGGTGCCAAGGCTTTGGCAGGGGGAGGAGGTGAAAACATGATTTTCTGGGACAAAATGCTGTATTTCCAGATCTACTGGTCAAATACATACAAAACTCATGAAGAACTGGTAAGTGGAGTGATCTGAACCTCAGAGCTGCCTGGGTTCAACCCACACAGCCTCAGAAGAGGATGCTTCCTTTTCAGGCATTTCATTTGGACTTTGTAACGTGCTTTTATTGACAATATTTATAACTTTGTTACTAGAGTAGAAAGTATCATTCCTTATTGAATCCTATTAAAAATCTTTTTTCTTTTTAAGTCGATTCCTTCATTCCTTTTTGCTGCATAGACACCTAGTACTTTTTTTAAAATAAGTCGGAATTATTATTCACTGCAGTGCTCTATTGCAGGGAAGCTGGGGAAAAGTTAACATCAAACAGTTTCAATAAATCTTTGCAGTTCTGAGCATATATGACAGCAAATCTGTTCTGTCATAGTCTGTCAGCAATTGAATTTATATGCACTATTGATATACTAAGACACTAAAAACAGAAATTCCCTGACCAAATCATGGAGCTCCCAAAATGCTGTTCTACATCTAAAGTATACTACATCATGTAAAAATGCAGCACCCAAGAACAGCTTACAGAAATGACAAAGTAGAAAATTTTAAATTGCATTCAAGCACCCCAGAGGCTGCCGAAGCTGTGGAGTCACCACAATCATATTTCTCCTAAAGAAACAGTTGTGATTTTCTGCAATTTGAGGGAGAGGAAAACATAGAAAATAAAAGAAAAATAAAATAAAACAACTCCCAGAAACACAGGCAAACTCTCTGCTATGGGAGGAAAAGGACCAGTGCTGATGAGAAGGCTTCCAGCTTTCCTTGTCCTTGAGGCCTTCTCCTCTCCAGCCAGCAGCCCTGGTAGCTTCTCCCCTGCTGAGTACATCAGGCCATGACCACGAGATCTGATAAATGCACTGCCTATGCAATTAGAAGATTTCCCAGGTATTTCAGTTTCATCCTTGCATGGGTTACCTTCATGGGAGAGAAAGGCTTCGATTCTGCAATCTTAACAGGGCCTCAAGCCCCCCTGAAATGGCCTTTAATTTTCTCCATCAGACTTAGAGGCAGAATTGGAAGTAGATTCCAGAATTACAATCAAGTTGTTCTTACAGTGGAATTAGAAGTGTCAAAATTATCACTAAGGCCTGTTTTATGCTCCTTCCACTTAACTAAGCAAAGGCCTGTTATGGCGTTATATATTTTTTCCCAAAGACAGCAAATAGTGATTATTTGAGATGTTGATGAATACTTACAGATTTGGTACTGAGCATTTAAAAGTATGGGTTTTATACTTCAGAATTATGATGGTGCTTCTTTAAGCTAGTTAATAGCTTATTGCTGACAATTTCTTTCAGCATCCAGCAAACTGAGAGAGATTAATTAGAGCATATAACCTGACAAAACCTCGATTTTCTTTTCTGGGAAAAGCCTGAAACGTACAAATAAAACTTTTACGAATCTGAGTTCAATTATTTCCAAACAATCATAATATTGTGGCTCCATAGATTAGATTTATACTATGGATTTATACTGTAGAAAATAGAAAAGAGGGCATCATTACTCAAAAAGCATCTTTGACTGAAAAATCTAGAAATCTTTAAGAGTACTTTCACCCCTCTGCTGCAGAACAACGCTGACTTGACTCCCACTTAACTAACTGTGCTATTGAACCACTGCAATTACAATTAACTTGGTTTTGATTTTGCTTACAGCACTCTAAGCATATCCATTTTCTTGGATTGCTGCTCTCCTTGAGACCAAGCCAAACCAGGAAGAACCCCATTCAAAAAAAAAAGGGGCAAATTGCCTAATTGTGAGATTAGTGTGGTTACAAGAAGGGAGTATTTCCTAGGGAAAGAGCTTTCTTCCCCCAACCCCGCAGCCTTTCTCCCAGCCCATAAACGGAGGGCAGCTGAAATGAGGCAACATGTTCAATCCATGGCTTGAGGAACCCAACGCTGATGTCTCCCCAGACTCCTGTCATTACCCTCTTATGGGCTGGTTACTTGGGAATTCGCAGCATGACCCAAACTGCACCCACCGCGAACACAGATTAAAGAACAGTTACCAGCTCCTACCCAGTAATTTACTAAAGAAAGGCATGGGAGGTTATTCCCCCTCCTCTACTTCATTCAATTCCATGTATTTTTTTTATAATATATCATTTGTGCTGTGCCCTTCCACAAACCCACCCATAGGTACTTAAATATAACTATCAGAGATAGTTTGAGATCTCTCTTTAAAGAAATTTTGTGAGAAAACGGATTTCTGCCAAAAAACATTTTTTTTATTTTTTTATTTTCCTAACTCAAACTATTTACTTAGGTGTGCTGCTTCCTATACATTTTTAATTTTATGCATTTTCTGAGGTCAAAGCTGAGAAACATCTGACATGAGACAAGCCAATAGCTTGATTGCAGGGCTGCTCTGAGAGGACACGCGCATTCACATCCCTCCCTAGCATCCCTCCACACCAGGACCACGAGCAGTACTGACCCTGCTCTTTAGTGCCTCCCACTCATTCCTTCTATTTGCTCAGATGAAAAACAAAGTCACTTTATCAATTTTACCGAGTTTGCCAGGCTGGAGACCCTACGAGTACTCTCTATCCTTCCTGCTGTTCTCATGTACCTTGGTGCTTTACACAAGGTTGACTTCATCTATGAAATTCATTCAACAATAAACACTCCATGGTGGCTAATAATTAACACTACTACAATATCATTTCTCTCTCATTTACTTAGCTTTATAAGGAAAGCAACTCCTTATTAAAAAAGCATATGGTGGCAAGCCAACTATTACACACAAAAGAAGACAGAGAAGAAACTGGAGAAGTTATTCACAATAATGTCTAGTCGATTATAAATATTGAAAATATCAATATCCCCAAATATTCTGCTTGAACGATGAGGCCAGGTTTTATAGTTTTGTAGTAGGGGAATAGAGGGACATATACATCATCATTGACCTGGCAAAAACATAACCTTTCAGTGCTACACTTAGCCTCTGCTGAATCTAGCAAAAGCATTATTTCTGAATTATCTAACATAATTCTTCCACTGATTTATTGGGAAGCCTTGGAAAGCTTCCACGGGGTTTTCTTCTCCTGCCGAAGAAGAAAATGTGGCTAATGCTGTTTAATACTGGATCATATTGTAAGGCAGTAGGAAACCCTAAGCTGGCTGAGTCACTGTTGTAGCATGTGGAAGAGGAGCAGGGGATGGTGCTGGTACTCACGGGGGTTGTTTGGCTGCGAATCCATGGGAATCATGAGCTTGGCCCGGGTGGCCCTGCGGGCAGCAAGGGAGCGCTCCAGTGTGGACATGCTGCTTCCAACCTCTTCTGTCTCAGGAGCTAGAAAAAAATCCCACAACAGCTTAACTGAAATTGCTGTATATGAACATCTCTCACCTTATGATCTGCAGTAACATCAATGTGTATTTTTAGACTCATTTAAACAGATCTGTAAACATACCACCTACACAGAGGTGCACACTTCATTCTGGCTGCTTCTCCCAAATAAAGGGATTTTGGTTTTGTTTTTCTGCAAGAGCATTAAGATACAAATTTCTTCTTTCCCATTATTTAATTTTTCTTTGTTCCTCAAATTACCCCAAGCAAACTGTTGAATTCATAAAAATGACTCTTTCTTGTAACCTCCTTGTTACAAGTGTGTTTTTAACACAAGTGTGTGTTTTAAAATCCAAGTCTAGAAGACCAGAAATGACAAAACAGGGAGCATATATTTAAGTACCCCCAAATTAAGAGCGATGTGGCAAGTTCAGGAGGCGTCTGGCTCTTGCCTCTGTTTGCCCTGGTTCACAACCAGCTCACCTACCCAGACTAGAGCATGGAGTTGCACTGACTACTGATTCAGTGTTGCTACAGGCAGCTAGGCCTACACCCAGTCCCAACCAAAATGGGCTCAGCAGCTCCATAAATTACACCATTTAAGTATTGAAATGTGGATGCTCTAATCTAGCTGCATTGACACGGGATATTTGAGGGATCCAAAGATAACAGGAAATGTATTTGTCAGAAAATAAATTTGCTTGGGACTGGATGTTCTGGGAGTAATTTGCAATGAAACAGAAGCTGTATTTCTTGCTTCAGACCTTGTCTCACACAAACATAATTTAATGTTACAATTGCTATTTTAATAAACCACTGATTGAAACAGATTATTGTCATGCTATAAACTTAATATTCCCTCAGATTATTCATATCTGATGCTCCCCTGCTAAAACATATTCCTTAAAAAAATTTGCATAGAAAGATATTTTTTAAAATTTTGCTGCTGTGAATTTCAGGATGAAATCCCAAGTCTTCTATCAACGGCCACTCTAAGGCCTAATGGCTACTACAAAACCAGGGACAGTGTCACTCACTGGCAAGCAATAAAGAAGCATTTGTTTATAGTCCAAGGTGTTTACACGTGAACCATCTAGCCCAGCCTTTGCCCATTAATCTGCTCTGATGTTGTGAGAACCTCCTACCATGCACTCGATTGAAAGCCCTTTGAGATCAATGGATCTCTCTTGTCAATCTTTCTGGGTTAGGGTCACGTCTCCTGATCATCATCAGTATCTGCTGGGGCAGGGAGCACCTTTTGTTTATGTTTTCCCAGTGTCTACCTCAATGAGAACCGTTACGTTAAAAACACTACAAATCACTGTCACTATCATCTTCATGAACAGCAAGTCATCACCCCAAGCACAATGTCAGAGAAACAAAATTAGATCCATTCAGAAATCTGAAAGCTTCTCTTTCAATAACCTCTCTTTCCTTGCAGTAATGGGAGCGTCGGAGAAGATGCACAACCACCCGAGCCATCTGGACACGTCACCTTCATTAGGTCCCAGCCCAACTGACGTTCTGGAAGGCGTCAGCTGTGTTGTGCACAGGCAGTTCATTCATTATGAACTCCAGACAAAGCTGTTCATGTCTCCAACTCGTGTGCTGTGCTCCTTGCTCTCTGTCCCTGTCTGAACCTGCCTCTCCCATGATGTTAGCATGGTGGGAAAAGGGGCTTTGGCTCAAGGGAAGCCTGAGATGAACTGGGTGAATTAAGATTAATTAAAAAAAAAGAAAGAAAGAAAAAAGATCTAATTCCAGTAATTCCACCCCAAACCCGGTAGTACCAGTGCAGACTGGGATGGGGACACGTGAGGGACATTACCTGGCTGCGGGGCAGTCTTGGTGCCCAGCTGTGTCTCGGACTGGCTGTGCGTGACGGGGGCGATGTCCTGGCAGCCCTGCATGGGAGACTCCCGCCCCGGCGCGTCGGAGCCCGCCGGCTTTTCAATGTTCTTCATCTCCATCTCTTCGTGGTGTATCCAGAGATCTGGAGGCCTCAGGTCCTTCTGGCTGCCCTTCCTCTTGCCAGCGCTGTGGGTGGCTCGTTTCCTACAGCAAACAAAAACCAAGACATGTCAGAATATTCTCATTTTTGGCAGAACCGAAAGAGTAGATGCGGAGAGACATTGACTTCTTAGTGTCTCTGTAGAGAATCCCTTTGTTTATGGCCCTCAGAAGTTGGCACTGATCATCATCACTTTGACCTTCTGCTCTTAAAGGCTTATAGAAACTCATGCAATGAGGCTGCCAGGCATCTCATGGCTTTGGCACCAGCTGCTCGGCGCGACATGGAGCAGCTTTGGTGCTTGTCCCACTTGAAGCCACTTGCCAAGTCCCCACAGCCAGGCATAAGGTGCTTCCCCGAGAGCATATGTTTGGGAGATGAATGAGAGAGGGCGAGGAAAAAACAGGATTTGCTCCAGGGGATGAGCCCAAGGCTCAGCAGGGGAGGTCGCTTTTGTGGCAGCTGATGTACAAATGGGAGCAAAACATTTTTCCTGAAACAGACAGGAGGTGGGGAGCTTCCCTCCGGGAAGAATGTAATTTGGGAAGTAGCTGCAGCAGGAAAACAGCAATCGGAAACGGCGGAGCCCATTTCTACCGAGTTATGCACATCTTCACCCTTCCACAAATGACTGAAGCATATGTTATATTTCTTTAAATATACATGAAAACATGATTTTTATTGCAGAAAAGCTAAGAAATGCAGAGCAGCATATCCCAGAGCAGCATTAACTTGGTTCTCCTCATGCATATGCATTGCAATATGCCCTTCCTTGGTGAGGACACCTGGTCACAGCCGAGAGATGCTGCCAAAAGCAAGTCCCCAGGTCCTTGGGTCGGGGCTGAGAGATGGTCACTGTGATGGGTGGCAGTGCTAGACCTTCGTCCCTGCTTTGTGACACTGAAAGCTCACCTGAAAGCTCTCTACTTTCTCACTGGAAGACTACTGATTTAAGCAGCTTGTCAAGAAGAGCTTCTCTGGCTTATAATTAAGGTTTTTGCTCAATAATCACAACAAACTTCACATAGCGCTGTTGATACTCCGTGAAAGCAAAGATCTATCACTGCCCTGCATGTAAACACAGATATAGACGAGATGCACAAAGCTGCAGGCCAGTAGAGGTGCCGATCAGAGAAACAAAAGCCTCGCTTGCCAAGGGCAGGGGGTCTCACAGCTGCTCCCCGCTCCCATCACTTGCTCATCTTCAAACGCAGCCCTGCATGCCCCTGGAGCGACGGCTTTTGCCTGCATCCACTGAAATCAATGCGAGGAACTCTCACTGATTTCCGAGGATTTGTAGCACGTTTGTGCAGTTTGGGTAGGTACACGCTGATCTCCCCCGTTTCTAAAATACGCTGCACAGGCAGCACTGCGGAACGTGGCAAGGAGGCTATTTGACTGGAAACGATTTGGAGGAAGTTTTAGACCCGAAGAAAGTCCAAGAGTTTGAATCAATTTCTGTTCTTTGCTAAATTTCCCGAGCCTGATCTAGAAAAGACTGGTTCAATATCCTGAATATTCTTCGAGGTTCAAAGTTTTCTTGTCGAATGGCACTTGGAAAGTTAGCAGGGAAGATGAGTTTGGGGTTCTTCAGAGACTTCTTACTCAGCTCCCATGAAATAAAATAATTAATCTCTGGCCTAACTACTTGTTATATTAGTTTGCTATTTTCTAACTGCCAAAACTTGATTATTTAAAATTATAGTATTTCTAAGAGCAAGGCAAAAGTACTGTATTTTACACACACGAACAGGGAGAGTTCTTTAATACCTTCTAACAGCACCTAGCACAGCCTCCTGGTTAGCAATTAGGAGAAAAACAGCAAGCACCTTCACTTAATCCTTAATGTATGTCCTGTTTGAAGTTAAGAAGTAATGTTGATTTTTTCTATCTCATCCAAAAAGAAAAGAAAAAAAAAAGCCCTACAATTTTTGTTCTAAACAAGGAATTATTTTCTTCACTTTGGGATACAGCAGCTTTTTTGTCAGGTTCAATTGCAAATAATACGTTTCTCCAGGTTTGAGCTAGGCAAGGGGAATTTCAGCCCCAAAGTAATTTTATACACAACTGTAAATAGGGAGATATAATGAATGTGTCATTCCAACCGTAACTACAAAATTGCTACAGCAGTGGTATCTTTTAAAAATATATGCAATGATCTGGGCTGGTTTACACTGTTTCTTTTTCTCACAAATTACTGATGTTCTCACAGCATTGAGTAGCAAATGGAATCAGAACCAGGAGCACACCCAAAAGGTCATCAATAACATCTGGAAACAAATCATCCCATAGTGTTTTGTTTGGGCAATGCAAGTTCTGCTCCTGAAGACCTACCTACCTACTCCAGTCCTAGTGAGGACCTTGCTACACCAGAGGAGCACCTAAGAGATAAAGGCGATGGTCATAAAAGGATCAATGATCTGGTCAGAACCTCAGCTCCAGCAGTGGGAACTTTGGAAGTTCCTATAGTGACCCCATAGACACGTTGGGACTCAAAGGCAGCCCAATACCTGCTTCAGGACCCAAAGGAGGAGTGGGAAGAATTTAGAATGGAAAAAAATGATCCCAGGTGGCAGCTTTTCTGTTGCTGTTCAATTTTTGTACAGCAAGAAATGCATCAAACTTGCCTGCCAGAGTGATGCTTTTTTTTTTTTTCTTTCCTCTTTCCTTTTTCTGCCCTTTTTTCCCCCCTCGAGGCACATGTAAAAAGAGAGTTTGGCTCTACCTTAAAAAATATATTGTGGTCACGCAACCTCATACAATGACAGCAGAACCGTATGATGTGCCTTGTACATACACAAACTCTTTGGAGAGGAGGTTCTTCGCCGTCTGTTTCGGCGGTACAAGCAGAGCAGGGCCGGGTCCCTGGCCGGATCTATTAGCACTCCCAGAGAGCCAAGAATAGCTACGGCTCGCACGCTACGTGGCATGCGGTGCTGAAGTCAGCTGGGGGGACATTATTCTTCATTGCCTGCACTTTATAGTTACAACACCCCAGGGAAACAGGTAGAGTTGTAACAGCTCCGCCGGGCTTATTTTTTTTTAAATAACGGTTTAAGAATTCCGTATCTGAAGAGCCCAGAAACAAGCAGGTCTCCGGGAAGAACCGCCAAAGAGGTCGGAGCTCAGCTGGCCCCAGGGGAGGCTGGTGGCCTCGAGGCTGCACACGTCGGGTCTGGGGTCTGTCTGCGCTTCTGCTTTGCTGGCAGGGCTGCATGAAAAGAAACTCACCTGTCAGAGAAGGCCTGGGGCAAAAATAAACAAAAAAAGCAGAATATAAAGCAATCCTGTCTAGGGAAAATGTCCCCCATGTGCACTGTCTACCCAGCAGGATTGGACAAGCAGCTCACTTGCTCTGCTCCCTTGCAGCAACCATAATCTCATGCTATTAGTCCATGGGCTTGTGCTACCAGTCCACAGGTTAATTACTCTGGCATATTGCAAATGCCAGGAACCACTTTTCTCTATGTTTGCTACTACATGATATTGCTTACCACGAAGCTTTAAAAAATTCCTGCCAGAAGGAAGGCCCTGCACCCAGCAGACACATCCCCGTGCAGGGCTGTGAGCCCCGGGGTGAATCTCATCTGCTGCAGGAGTCATATGTTATCCCCCTAGCACAACGGAGTTAATAAGCCTGAAATTTTAATCACTTTTTTTCCATTCTTGTTTTTTTACTGGTGTCAAAAGTGTCATACTTTTTTTTTTTATGGTAGATATTTGATTCTTTCCTAAATGGCAAAGACATAAAACACATATTAAATCACCTAGGTCAGTAGCAGGTTGTTCTGCACGACTTTGTTCATCTGAGTTTTAACTAACTTAGGAAATAGCAGGTTCCTCCACCAAAGGAGACAGCTCCATCGCCTATAGGCTTTCGCTCCGAGGAAAGACACACGCATTAAGCAGTGGGATGAGACGGGGCCTTCACCCTTATTGCAGCTCTTTTGTTCTGAATTCTATTGGTGAATTTAAAATAAGAATCAGACGACACGGCCAGTAAATCCAGCACCCGTATGATTTGTTTCACAGAAGGCATCTCTCCGCCCTGGTCAGAAACAGAACATTCACACCAACAACCTCTGCTTTGAAGAAGTTCAGGTTTTGTTGTGCTACAAAGGAGGCCCAGGTCGATGAATTCCAATGTGGGTATCTAGCTTCTAAACACCAATTTCTGAGCAGACGAATCTCTCTATCCCCCCTGAGTCCTCTGCCCACGTTAGGAGCTCAGGGGAGCCTCAGTTTTGATTCCACAATCACTGAAGGATTTCTGTTGCCATCGCACAGCGGCCTCATTTTCAGCTGTGAGGATGCACAATGCAAGCAGCTTTTCAAATCAGTTTGGCATTCAACTACCTGAGATCTCCTTAGAGCATGGGCCCTTATTTTTGTGCCAAAGGGAGCAAAAGGAGAGTTTTTTATTTTAAAAAAAATCTATCTTAAGATATTGATCTTTAGAAAAAGCATTTCTATAGGTGAGCAAAGAATACTACAAGATGCCACCTGTCTGCATATTCAGCATACATGGGAACTGCTTAGTCCTCTGCCCATTCATTCTTTCATCATTCCACCCTTTTTTAAGCATCAATGCAAATCAATGTAATAGATTTTGTCTTGCTCTTAGTCCAAACATTTATCATCCTTGTGGGCAAACTAGGATTAAATTTTACTTTCACATGTCCAATCTTTTGCAATAGCATAATAATGAATCCCTTTACTGAATAATTTTCAATAAATTAAATGTATCAAACCCAGCTCTGTTGCCAATACATTGACTCCAGTGGAGTCATTTCATCTCTCACCAGGCTTTGATGTCACCTCTAATATCTCGCAAAAAAACTGCAAAATGCTTTGTGCTTTATGCTGCTGCCCTTTTATAACATCCCACAGATTTTTCCTCCCAGAAATGTTCTACAGAGTTTCCTTCCAAGTACATGAGAATCATCTGGAGAAACAGATGTTGGCTCCTTTTGCTGAAGACTTCTGGGGACTGACTGTCTGGAGGGGGTAACATCCTTGCAAAAGGATGGCAATAAGCAGGAACGGCTGCGATCCTAAGCTGTGCAGAGGCAGAGCTGGGGGAACAGAAAACCTAGCAGCGGGCACGGATAAGTACATTTTTCTCCTTTAAATCTTCCCTGTGTTTGAATTGCACTCTGGTAGACTGGTAAAGCTGTGCCTGGCAGGCATTTTTCAAGGTTAGCTGTGTTGGAGGGACTTACCTGCCACAGTTTATGTGGCACTCCAGGGGACATAGGACATTCTCCACTCACTGGACTAGGTGATCTCCAGAGGTCCCTTCCAACCTCAACCGTTCTGTGACTCACCATTCAAGTCCAGCTTCCCAAGGCCATGCCTCCCCAAAACCACAACAGAGCCCGGATCAAAACCACCATCAGCCCCTCGACTCCACATCTCTGCAGTTTGAAGCCAAGGCCACCTTTGAAGCAAGGCCACCAAGATCCCATTGACTTTCCCTGCCGCAACGAGCCAACCTACTTCCTCTGCTGCGCCGAGGAGCGCCGCGTGCAGATGACCGCGACCACCGCCACGACCACCACCGTGATGACCCCGACGGTGACGACGATGATGACGAGCAGGTTGCTGTTCTTCTGCGGCGTGACGCTGCCGTGCGGAGGGTGCATCTGCCCGATGGGAGGCTCTGCAAGAACACATACAATGAGGAGAATATTAGCGATGGGTTTTAAGCTCCAGTCTGATGTACACTGACGAGGGAAACCCTGGTGGGTTTTGTCCATCACATTACGTGGATATGTTTTCCTTTAGATAACAGAGAGAAAAGAGGTCAGAAATATTTTATGCCACATGAATTCCTCTGAGATGTGAACACTGCAAAGTCACTGTTTTTAAGAAACCTCATGCTTATCTGATGCTCAGGTAGACAACTGCTTAGCAGGACACTATTGCCATCTACTTCCCTTCTTCTTTAGAAGCTACCCACAGAAAAAGACAAAATTTGAAGTCTGGTTGCAGAGATTCCTCTCAAAAAGCAGATCTGACAGTCACATCTCAGTGCACTTCAGGGCTACAGCAAACAGGGAGCTGCTTAAGCCGTAACCACGTCGCACTTTCTGGGTATTAACAACCAGGCGTCGGGAGTCAATAACCCTCGGCTCACGTTTGCTATAATCAGCTGAAAATGGAAAACTGGGGAAAATGTATTTCTTCTTTATGGTCTGTATAGTACTCCTGGGTATTTACAGAAAAATCCTGTCTGTTAGCCAACCTGAACACCTGATTTGCTTCTCAGGATTGCTGTCAGCCCACAGCTGGCTCCCCTTGCATTATATTTCATTTACTGAGATGCTGACCAGATCTCTGCAGGCCGTTTAGCAGTTAAAGGGCTCAATCCTGAACCAGGAGCAGCCTCATTTTTCTTTTAGTTTGAATGCAACTGGAAGATTGGGACTGAAAATAACACCACCTCTGGTGTCAAGTCCTAATCAAGCTGACTTCAAGAATGGATTCCTTGCTATCTACACTTTCCTCCCTTATATTGTGAATAGCACAATTTCTATTTTCATAATCTTTTTGGATAATACATATATTCTGGTATACAATTATTGTTGTTGGCAATAACCACATATATAGATAATATCCACATATATGAGGCTCAACTTTGGAAATACATATTTCCACTTAAGCTTGGAGAAAAAAAAAATAGATATTCAGGAGAACTCAGTGCAGTGGGATATGGAAGAACTGCCCTACAGTATGTCAAGCATGTCCACGAGCTTCTCCTACGGCATCACCCACTAGAGCTTCCTTGGTTTAAACTAAACAATATGTGGCTGCGATTTCATTTTGCCATTAGTACAACTGAATGAGAAATGAAAAAAGGTCAAAGCTTTCAAAATAACAGTTCTAGATAGTGATAGATGTAATTTCATTCTAATTTTCTGCCTTGATTTTCTGACCTATTATCCTTTCTTTACTTAACAAATTAAGTTACTGGAATAATTTGCCCTTTCCTCGCAGCTCTTCCTCAGGCATTCAAACCGGGCGAGCAGTTGTGGGCGCCGTGCGTTCATCATTGCAACTACCCAGCACAGAAATCCAGCAGCAGCTTAGCTTTGGTTTCTTCTTCGTCCCCATGCTGAGGAAATGGCTTAATACACAGTGACTGTCTTGGAAACCAAAGAGCCTCCTCTCTCCACACTGTACTCCAGGCACTGGAAGCTCCCTCCACCTCTCAAAACCTACTTACCTGTAATAGCAAAAATTGCAAATCCATAGCTTAAAAAAAAAAACAAATCAACTATTGACATGGTCCAATGCTGCAAGCAAACCCCAATGCCTCAGGGTGGGAAGTGTCTTGAGGTTTTTCTCTGCACATGCTTCTTTACAGCTCCCAAGCTGGACCACACACTTGACAAGGTATGGTCACCTCCTCCATGTATTTTACCAAATTTTAGAGCTGAGACCTCAATATTACTTACACAAGCAGATGTAAACCTCTCTGCTCAGTTCTGCAGGTGTAACTGAAGGCAAAAGAATGCATCTATTGCTTGAGGTTGTTTCAAAATCCATGGTAATAGCTCAATGCAGAGACACCTCCATTCCACCCCCTGCAGTACTGCAGTTGTTCTCAAGCAGAGCGACTCAGTTTAAGCAGAAAATAAGTTTTCCACAGGGAATTTAAGTCCAGCTCTGTGCCATGCGCTGGGATCATTCAAACCAGACCTACTGTCATTAGAGCAGGACTCAGCACACGGAGTCCCAAGAGCTCTCTCTCAGCTAATAAATAAGGTTCAGGTTAAAAATAAATAAATTAATTAATTAGATGCAGCTGATTCTCTTCATTTAAGAACTACTATTAAGAGCAGGGAGTAAGGCTATATTACAGACAAGGGGTATACTGGCTGTAGCAAGAGGGAACTAAATTTTGCATTCACTCCCTGTTTTGTCTGAGGAAAAATAATCAGTCTGAATTAATCAGTGTGGTTCCTTGTAATTATTTTGTACTTTCAAAGCTGACATGCTGTTGCATTTTAGGGATTCCTGTCTGCTTCTTTCATTCAATAACATGAAAAGACAGTGCTTCATTAGGCAATGGGTGTGGGGTCAGGAATAAGAAGTTACTGATGGCACTTTTACACCTCAGCTAATAGCAATTAGATTCAGAGCTTTCTGGTTTTGTTTTTTTACTCCATGGGTTTTCCTCTCATTTCTTCCTATTTCAGGGCAGGATTGATCAGGAAAAATGGTACTTAGCACAGAAAGTGCAGCTTTGTGAAGTACACTTTGCAGCTCTTGCTGAGTTGTGCATGCACAAAACACAGCCCAACTTGAACTTCGGTGGTCACCTCCACGGCAGAAGACTAAACAGGAAAGGAAAGAAAACGGGAGGTAGCCACCAAAACGGAGCTCAGCAAGGAACAGGCTGCAGTTTACCGTTCAGGCTGCTTCTGTCGAGCAGGTTGGTGTCCACAGGCCAGTAGGAGCCATCTCCGTGACGCCCTGTGCAGAAGAGAAAGCTGTGAGCACCGTGGTCATGCTGCTTCCAGCCACCCCACCGCACGGCCCATGGCTCCTGGGGACCACGTGGAGAATGGTGAGTCCCTGGGCTTGGGCATCCAGGGAAGCCCGAACCCGGAGTGGCTTGCTGGGCATGCAGCCGCCTCATTCTAACCCAGAAGTTAAAATTACTGCCATTTAATTGCATGCAAACCTCAAATTTATCTGTACTATATATTAAATATGTAAGGGTATAATTTTTATGCCACCAAGTTTGCTGTCGGGAGACTATCTGCAAAGTCCAAGCCTGCCCAGCTCCTCCTCTGCTCCAGGATGGGACCCAAGGAGCCCAACGCAGGGGCCAAGAGTAAAGAGCAGCTTCTCAGTCAATGGACTGTGCAAAAATGTGGAAAACCAGCACAAGGAGTTGCCAGGGATTATTCCAGCAAGCTCCTAATTCCAGTGGCTCTGAGCTGATTCAAATGGCTCATCATCATCAGCCAAAACCCATCATCCCATCTCCCTCCTCGCACAGCCTCTTGCTGTTGTGCACCATTAAAAACTGCCTGTTTCTCAGCAGAGGTGTTTGTGTTTCTGCAGATTGGGGAGAAAATCGCGTGTATAACTTTGCTTTGCCATTTGGGAAAGATTTTGCGATGAAAGGCCCTAAATAAACGTAAGATCATTATCATCAGAGGAGGCTTCAGTGTAATCATCTTTTCAATCAGAGTAATTGCACCGCTACAACAAACTGGTCCTGCGAAAGCGAGGTTGAGAAACGTTTAGTGGTAAAAACAAGGCAAAATAGAGATAAATGGAGGCTATAGAGTTTATCTAAATGACACTCTGAAGCAGTCTTGTTACTAGCATCTCGGTGCAACCTGTGAATATGATGTGACCCTGGGGCCACGCTGTGCCTCGTAAACTGGGTGTCTCAACGGGAAATCGCTAAATGTTATTGTTTTGGGTATTTAATCCAAACTGAAATGGCTCAGGAGGAGCCTAACACATGAGAAAACGCAGTTGGGATGCCAGAAATGCAGAAGCTAGCCCTGCACGCCCGACTCGAAAGTTTAGTAGTTTTTGATTTACAGAATAGCACTTTTCAAGGCATTACACATGACATTTCAATTGCAAAAAGAACTTTGCATAACCAGCTGCCAGCTTCAGTTTGCATGATTCTGCTGAAATTATGGACCCCGCTCCTGGGGAAAATAACTCTGTGCTGTGGCTTCTGAGCTCAACTGAGCTGCGGGCAAACCTAGGGTGAGACCAAGACCAGGACTGCAAAAAGACTCCAAAAGCCAACGAGCCAACAGGTTCTTGCAAGGGAGGCTGGCTACACCTGCATCTCAAAGCGGTCTCCCATCATTTTGGGGGTCCTGTTTCTGTCCCTGCGACCAGTAAATGGCCTCTGTCCAAGTGTGATGGCACCTAACCACCTAGAAGTGTGGTGATTTCACTGATAAGAGATAGGAAAGTAAATAACTTCTAACAAATGGAGCATTTCAACTATACTGTGTGTTATAGGTAGCCAAGATGATTGAATTTATGGTAATTCAGCTCTGTTCTGCTATTAAGACAAACAATCATTATTCAATATTTGGATAAACATAGGAATTTAAGCACTTAGGAGCCAAAAGGTAAATCTCTAATGCGTTTTAGGGCTTTATATGTTAAAGGGTAAGCAGGACTTAAAACAGGATTATGGATGCTTTACTCCAAGCCAACCAGGCTTTACTCCAAGCCAACCAGGAATCCATTCCATCTCTAGCGTGGTCTCTGCAAGGATTTGAGATGTACTGCCCTCTACAGAAGTGAGGTGATGTGGAAGACCAATGCTTCTTGCTATTTCTTCTGGAACAAACCATTCCAATGTCCCGTCTGACCCTCTATTTCTTCTAGGAGTGCCTTTTTAATGGAGCTTGAAAAGTCTTTACTGAGAGCTGTGTCTTGCCTTCAGAGGGCCCAAAACCTGGATGCCCCTTCTCACCTCTCTGTTCTCCATTTAACCTCTCTTTTCACCTAGATCTCTCTTTTGAATGTTTCAGGGACTCAAGCCTTCTTCCACAACTACATGTCAGTTGCCACTATATGCAATAACTATTTCAACTAGGTCTGGTCAAGGTAAAAAAAAAGAAATCTTAAACACCTTCAGTGACAGCAGTTCTTTATCCTCTTGGATCTCCAGCACTTGCAGATTGCTCAAGGACTCTGTTGTGATATTGCTAGAAATCCCTTATTTATGCTTTATTTCAACAAGCTCCTTATTTCCACAGGCCAGGCACCCTGAACCACCTGCACGGATGGAGATGCAACATCCTCCCCTTACAAAACACTGCTTGACTCACGAAAACCTGAGATGTGGAAATTAACGGTGAGTGATGCCATTTCTATTGCAGCCATCTGACCCAGATACAACCCCGCGCTGCCGCTTTTGTTGCTTTTCGCCTGAAACAGTCCAAGATACTCCGAAAATAAGGCTGGCGATATTCTTTTCTCAGGAAACAAGAGATGAGACGTGGCTCTTTGTGCCCCCCAGGTGCAGGAGGCACTCGCTGGCCTTTTGGTGCTTAGCATGAGTGTCAGCCACAAGAGGCTTTAACAACAACATCCTGCTTTGCTTCTAACAACACGCATCGGTCCTCGGGTTCAGCACCACCCACTGCGGGTTGCCGAGCTGCAAGCCCAGGCTGTACCACATTAACCACTGAAAAACACTGGATTTTGTACCATTTTGGTACAACAAAAACACAGCGTCGTTATTTTCATCATTAGATTCCTAGAGATCTTCCTAGAGAGGTTACTGGCGACAAATGAGCTGTCACCATCCTGTCACTGCTGCCCTTCTTGATAAAGACATTTTTAAACCAGGTAAAATGCAACAGTCCAGGACAGCTCAGTGCATTTCATGTTGCACTAGTAAAGCCAAAGGCATCTCTACAAACAGCAATCGGCAGGAAGCTTCTTGACAAGCTGGGCTCTTTTTGTGTACAAGACTACTTGTGCCTGACTGATTTTATTGGGGTTTAGTTGCCCATATGTATTTATGGGTTCGTTTAGGATACTGGAATATATGCGCTGTGCAGGTCATCAAGAAGGATTTGCAAGTTTGGGACCTAATTAATGGTGGGATGGGAAGTAAACCCACACTGTTACATGTTACTGATCTAAGCAACTTATTAAGATCTTTTATGGCCCAGTTTGCGCTATGTTGAGTTTTTATACAAATCTGGTAAGTCACCAGGGACATAAATGTAATGCAGGTGACTTATGTATTTAAGATGGCAAGAGGATGTAAGTTGGACAGCCCAAACTGGGCAGGGATGCTTGCTGGGAGGGGAAAAGGGACAGCAGCTCCAACCAGCTAGGTGTGAAGCTCTGGTAGGATTTATAGGGATCACCTCCATGCACACATGCCATGCAGAAGAAATTCTTCTGTTAGCCCTTCATCTAATTTAATATGAAGTTTTGGGAAGGCAGAAGTATGACTTAGACAAGACAAGGTGGAACAAAGCCAGGAGACAAGGTGGAACAAAGCCAGGACACAGGTATCTCGGCTCTTAAAAACACCTCCCCCAAGACCAGGGAGAGCCAGCAGCGGATTTCATCAGGGCTGGGAGATTTTCCAGTGTGTCGCCTGAGGAGGGAACTCAGCTTGCATCGCGCAGCCACCAGCCCAGTTCCCTCTACATTGACTAGAAGTGACACAAACCTTGTGATCATGGCTTAAACTGGTTACCTTATGTTGGAAAAATTGCTTTTTGAAGGCACCTGTCTCTCCCTATCGACCAGAGAGAACTGCCAGACTATGAAACCTGCAAGCTTAGATGAATTCTGGCTTTCCCCAGCACTGGGTGGAGGACACGGAACCCCTGCAGCCTGTTAGACTGTCCTGGCAGTGCTAGAAGTGCTAGCACCTGAGCCCTACCTTCAGTTGTCTTCTACAGACTCAAGAATCTAGCAGAAAACAGACAAAAAATGAGACTAACAGCTATGCAAATCCCTACTGAGGTTCTGCATCAATCAGGATTTAAATAAATCAGAGAACGCGTGTCTTCTCCTCAGGTAAGGCACCAGCACCACAGCAGGCCCCACTCTGGGCTGGTTTCAGCACAGTGCAGCGTTCGGACAAGGTGACACCGATGGCAATCTTGCTTTTCAGCAAGGGGTCCTCTGATAGACCTCTTGGAAGGGAGTGGGGTAGAGACGCAAGACGAGGGGAGCAGATGTCCTCCTGCCTCTTGACTTGTAGGCTCTGTGTCAAAGGAAACCCTAAGGCAATTTCCTCAAAAGCATCTCACTGCAGCAGGAAGCACAGCCAACACACAGGAACAGCCATTCTCCTTAGGTTTTCAAGGAGATCCACCTCTCTTCACAAGGTTTCTTTATTTTGGGCCTTAAGAATGCATTCTTTACTCGCTGGATTAAATTAGCCGGATAACAGAACCCAGCACAGCTATGTGCAGCTTTTTCTTGTAGAGGAGTTACTTTGATAAGGGCAATACTTGTTCTGCCCTCTCCAGGTACCAGAGTGCCCCCGTGCCCTGTGATACTTGTTTGGCAAGCGGCTCTTTGCAGAAGAGCTGAACGGCTCAGCCTCCTGCTGCTGCCCTGCTCAGCGCCTGCAAAATCGCCTCCGGAGCCAGGAAAAGGGCTCGAGCGGGAGGCGGAGCGGCAGAGCCGGGGCCTCCCGCCACGGCGGCGGTGCCGGGGCTGGCGCTGGGCGCCCGTGGGTCCTGTTCACACAGCACCAGCAGGTCTGCGCTTCCGACAGCGCCGAGCTCTAACGGGCCGTATCCCGCGCACGCCGGGCTGCGCTGCGCACCCTGCGCTTCCCACAGCGCAAGCAATCGGCGCGCTGTTTATCCACGGGATGAAAGGCGGCTGCCAGGTAGGCAGCATCGATCCCCTGCTCGGAGCGGGCAGCACGCGGAGGCAGCACGTCGCCCGGGACGGGTCTGAGCGGGACTCGGCACCGCTGGCGCACGGCACAGCCCTCGTCTTCGCTGGCCTCCCGAGTGCTGACTGCCAGGGCCGGTTCCCAGCGCTGGTCCTGCCTGAGCCGGCACGCAGGCTCCCTCGCGCCTCCCCAGTCCCGCCTGCATCTCCCAGCTTCGCTCCTGCTAACGAACCTACCCGCTCAGCCGATACCGGGCCCGCTTCATGGGAGACACATTCTGAGAAAACATCTGCACAACTAAAATCTATTGACATTTCCTAAGATAAGAAGAAATATTTGCTCAGAACTACACATGTTGCGTTTTATCAAAATTTACAATGTTAGTTATCATACTTGTAGTCCAAACATAGAAATCACCTTTGTAGCTCTTGCACAAATCTAATTTTGCCAGCAGCACACGGCTATCAACAAGTGCTGTATTGACAAAATACAGACTAAAGAATTTAACACTGGCTTATCAAATGAAAGCTGAGGTGAGACAAAACAAAAGGAATGAATCTCTTCCTTGCCCAGTTTGCCTCCTTTCATTGCAGATCAAGACCATAAGCGGAATTTTGTAGAGCGCAGGAAGCCTCCACAACAGCTCGCAGGGACACAGCCGGCCTCCTATGTACACAGGAGATGTAGGGGACGTCTGTGAGGAACGCTCTCCTGCACCTGGAGCTTGCAGGCCCCAAGGAGCTGGAGGAGCTGGAGGCTTGCAGTGGAATGACGCTGCCATGCCCAGGTGCCACCTGAGTGCAGTGACACGGGTGGCACTGGAGGCTGTGCTTGGCCACACAAGCCTCTCATCCCCGCTCTGTCTCCCTGTCCATGCCTGAGATTCCACCACCTCAGACCCCAAAACCTCAGTGTCCCTCCCCAAGCCCCACCACACGTCCCCCCTGCCCTCTGAAAATGCCACCAAGGAGCATTTGGATCCAGGATGCAGCGGTCCTGAGCGGCCGTTCAAGACAGATGACCTCAAAGAGTTAACGTGTGTCACTCCACAAGAATTACATCTGTGCCAGAGATGGCCTTAAGGGCCTTGTCCGATGCGCTGAATAACTGAAAAGGCTCCCGCTGACTTCAGTGGGCACTGGATCAGGCCGGGGATGGCTGAAGAATTAGCTTTGATGATTTCTGAGTCAAAGGAGCTTTTAGAAACTTTTACCGCTGTTTATGGTAATGGTGCCACTCGCAATGCAGCGATGGTGACACCTGGTCCCACTGACTCATCTTTAATAGAGTCACATAAAGATCAAAGGGAAGACCTCAGACTTTTTCACAGATTAGAACTGGTCATCAACGAAAGGTAAAGATGAAAACTGGATGTAGATATCCATGGGCTGATGAAAACCCCAAAGGGCTGGGAATCCAAAGCAGCCTGCTACACCCACTCGGACAAGATACAGTGCTAATAATGTTCAGGTGTGGGTGTTAAGCAAAGCCATTAATGCTGCTTAAAACATGCTCTGCCTGTCCTCCTGGCTGAATGCAAAGTCACCGCGTTTTTAGGGGTGCAGTGCGTCCCAAACCAGGCCACCTGGAACAACAGGGAGTTCTGAGCCCAGGACCACGATTCCCATGCGTGCTCACGGTGCCGAGTGCGGAGCGCAGCCTACGCACCCGGCTGCGAGCGCCAAGGAGACGCCGCCTGAAAGCTTCCCCGCTTCTAATTGAAATTTACCCTCATTAACTCATTAACTAGGTTGCAAACATTGTTCGGGCTGTACAAGAACAATGGATGATTCCAGCGCCAGTCTCCCAGTCTTTAATTGCTTTCAGAGAACAAGGCGGCGCGCCCGGAGCGTGGCGGCGCCGCGGGATCCCGCCGGCTCGTGCCCAGACACACAGCCCGGGCACGGCGGCTGCTGGGACGTGCAGCACCGCGCGGGCTGGCGAGGCCACACGGTGGCTTCTGCCATGGGCCGTGCCGTGTTCCCGCGGTGAAAATGGGCAAACACGGTCCCAGCACTGGGCTGATACCAGTTTAGATGCTATAAAACGACGACGTGGACACGAGGAGCGCTGGGAAGCCACCATCAGCCACCCTGCCATGTCCAGCCCATGCCTTGCTGTCCCTGTCATCAACCCCACTGCGTTGCCACTTACAGAGAGCAACAGCAGCTTCGCCATGCGTCTGCATCTATTTTTATCCACACAAACAGTATCCAAAGCAACAGGATAATTCCGACTTGAATACACTACCTTGAGCGACCACGAGTTGGCCAGCGCGCATGCAGGAACGCCCTGGATCCTCAATGCTATATTACACCTCAAAATGATCTTTAAGATATGCAAACGCAGATCTCAGCGTTCCTTTCAAATCCCCCTGCTAACCCCGTGAAATTTAGTGTTTTGCATCCGAAATCGCCTACAGTTTTTTAGGCATAATGCGAGCCTAGGCGAGCCAGTGCCCCCGGAACGATGCATCCGCCCGGCCCACGCAGAGACCCTGCACTTAACCTGCCACGCTTAGTCACTTCTAGCCACTAATTAAACTGCAGAGCAATTAAACTGCAGGGGGTGGGCTTCTCTCCTGCTATCAGCGAGGAAAGTTAACCAGGCGATGGAACCCAGGGACACTTTTCCCCATTTTCTGGTTTTTTTTCTCTTTTCTTCCCACCTAGCATTGCACAACACTGTGTAGAACATCCCCAAATCCCGACTTCTCTGAGCATGAAATGGAAAGGGGCAAGCAGAAGATATGGAACAAATACAGAGAATAATAACATATATATCAATAACAACAATATACATATAAATATACACATCGTATTATATATAATACACATATTATATTTTTATATATAATACATGATGCGTATATTTTATATCTGTACAATAATAACTGACACTTTTTCCATCCTGCCTACTGGGTGATGGTACATTGTGTTGCAGCCTTTCCTATGTTTTCTTAGCATTTCTCAACGTTCCTATGTTTCCTGCTTGGAAACACTTGAAGTGTCAATATGTTGACAATTTACTTCCATGCTTGTCAGCTACCACATTTCTTCCTTAAAGGAGCACTATTCAGCTTCAAAACTGCCATTTTCAATTGCTGTGTGCTCACATGGACCCAAACCAGCATTTAATTTTTTTAATTTGTGTATTCCTAATACTTTCCTCTGTTACATGAGCACCAACCACAGCCTTTAAAAACACTTAAATACTTAAAAAAATAGATTTTGAGTAAAAAAGAAAGAAAAACATATAGCAGCTTTACAGGCTTCACAGATATTCAGCAATGTTTAAGTGAAGAGCAGAGAAAGCAGAGAGTGACAATGCCTTGAAAAGTTGACCAAACCTGGCTACTACTAAGCACAAGCTGCCAGTTTGGGAGGAAAGCTCATTTAGGACTTGTCACCGTGCGACTTTTGAGCTTCTAATCTGGAACCCTCCAAGAGGTGCAAGAGTAGCCTGGAAATTACACTGAGCTTCATTATCCCTCGCGTGAATTATTCAGCAGTGCAGGGGAGAGCCCAGGAATTTATTTCCCCTGAAGAAGCCCCACATTTTAATTGGTCCGTCAGCAAAGAGACCAAACAATTTCCTCTCTGGAAAATCTACATATTGCCATGCGCGCGGCCACGCAGGGCTTCGTTAGCGGCGTTAATTGGCCCGTGGGAGCTGCCTGCTCGGCTGCATGTCCCTGGGGACCGCGCGGGGATGGATGGAGCGGCGGGGACAGACAGGGGACACCGTACCTTGGTCATTGGCCATTTTGTCAGGGTGCTCGACTGCAAGGGAAAGACAACACAGTTAGAGACATGTCCAGAGGGACCTCCCGTCCCCTCCGCAAAACCATCTGCGGGCCCGGGAGGACAAAACCAAGCTGCCCTCTGTTTTGCAGCAGATGATTTTTTGCAAAACTCTCAAAAATCTGAAAAATTGCCAGTTTTTTTTTTTTATCCTCTTATTCTTTTAAATCCCCGTGCAACCTGGTAAGTTTAATTAAGCACCGAAGTGAAGGAGGGAGAGAAAGAGAAGGAGAGAGGGAGAGGAGAGATACAGTTTCTTTGAATAATTACAGTCAAAGCACTGATGAGTTGAAAGCTAATTCTGACTTACATTATCATTGTTTCAGCTTCGCACAAAAGAAGTTAAAAACTATTTACATGCTTTTGCATAATAGCCATAAGAGATAGTGTGATTTGAAGTGCACCAGTCAAGACTTCAAAACTCAATAGGTACATTAAAAGCTACAACTTCTGATTATTAATGACAGGACTGCGGGAATTAAACTTTCTTTGGCTTCATAAATAGCTACCATTGCAGAGCACTCACCAATCCTCTGCTTGCTAAAATATGCAGGAGATTTAAGCACAGCAAACTGGGGAGAAAGGGAGGGAGCTGTGGGAGCTGCACAAGCCCTGCTTAGAGCTGCAACGTGTGCTCCAAGCCCCTCTGGGTGAGCATGGGATCATACAGGGGGAAAATCAAGGCATGAGGGAGCAGTAGTTAAGGCGGGCACAAATTTCGTGCTGTTGAAGAGTTAAACTGCTCCTCAACACAGCCCTGACACAGCATTAGAGGGCACTGCAGGGCTGCAAATGCTGCCCCATGCCACCCGTGCCAAGGGTGGGGGAACGGGCATCACCCCTGGCATCTGGGCTCCTTGAGGGATGCGGAGGGAATGGCACATCCTGACATCCCATGGAAGGCCCAGGGATGGCGTTTTCCTGGTGGATTTTAGCAGGATGGAAACACCCAACAGTGGCCATCAAGCCCAGACCTCTGCTCTCCTCCTCTCTCGCCTTCCACTCACCCCTGCAGAAAACACATCCAATCTAGGGTTTTAGTCAGGCTTGAAATTACGCCTACAGCTTCATTATAGGCACATATGTTTCCAGGACACGGAGTGGGCATTCAATAGGCAACTTCTCTTCATTTTGTCCGTATTGATGCAATGTTTTGTGCGACTCCAGCAAGCTGAGCAGTGTCCTTTAATTTTCTTCAGCTAATGGAGTTCAGCACACAAAGAAGGGCTGTTTGGAAACATGGGCTGAAATTCAGAACAGTTGTGGTTGGGCAGCAGAAAGCCCAAGCAAATCCAGCAGGGGCAATTTTGAGATTTGTTTGCTTCTGCTACAGATGAAAAAAAATATATATTTATTATTTGAAAGACAGAGGGAATCCTCAAATCCACCTGCCATGAGCCCATCCACTCTTATTTGCCATTTTTCACTGGGTGTTTGTGAACACATTTCAACCTGTATGTATTTACTTCTGCATTTCATTTATGCACCGCAGAAGTAACGGGACATTGAGAATTGCACTTTAACCTCGGGGGAAATCCATGACAATATGCTATGCAAAGCTGCAGAACAGTCACAAAATATTTGGGCATATTATATTTATCACAGAATGGCTGAGGTTGGAAGGGACTTTTGGAGATCATCTAGGTCAACCCTTCTGCAAAGTATTTATAGAATATATAAATGTAAATATAAATATAAAATAATTATAAATTTATATATGTATGTGTGTGTGTTTATGCATATGTGATATTTACTCAAGTCATCCAGAGTTGTTCTTGGCAAGGACTAAGACAAGTCCCAAGAATGACCTCAGGGTTTGTTATTAGATAGCTGGGCCAAAACTGTGAGCCAGTTAATCCCATTTCACCCAGCTCCCGTTCCAGGCTCCGAAGGATGTGTAGCAGAGCCTTCACGTGGCAGAAATGTAGCCTGAGCCAGGCAGAGCCTGAAAAAGCAGAGCCTCAGCTGGTGCAAACCCTCCTATATTCACTGGAGTCCACAGCACAATGACAATAAGCCAAGGATTTGCCCATTTGCCTGGGTATTATTATCCGTGGAAGTGAGCTGGAAGCACATAAACCCATTGCTCCCGTGGAACTGTTATTTACTATTAAATATATCTGTTTCCTCACAGATCACTACATTTTCATTAGCAGAGGCAAGTCAGTACAAATACTTACATTGCAATTCTAACACAAGTAATGGCTTGGTTCCCTTGAAGGAGCTTTATGTGCTACAATATATAAAACCAGACCGGGGGTGACTTAGTGCATCTTTGATGCTTATTTAGTTCCTTGTAGTTTAAAACCTCCTCTGATCACGACATATATTTGCTATCAGAGCCTTTATTATCACACGGCACATGCGCATTTTCTGTTAATAATCATTAAGGGCAGGAAACCAAGATTTTTGCATAATTCAGCATGCACTCAGGGCTTCAGAAGGTCTTTTCACCTCAAATGTAGAGGCAGATTTGTCAAAAAACACTTGAATATTATTGAACATGACATATTTAGGGTGGATATCATTAAATATTCATGGAAGGGTATTAGACATAGTCCTTGTAGGCTATTACAAGATGTAACAAATTATAGATTTATCTTTTTGGTATCTGTTGATGCTGTCTGATCTGGAAGTCATTTCCCAAATGAGTTTTACAGGGCTCTGTGTAAACATTACAAAGTAGGTGATATCTAGTATATTAATCTTGCCGTTTAGTTAGATCTCTGGGTCTCTGCATCTTTTGATAACTCATTAGTCTGCGGTTGTTCTATTTCGATGCTTGGGCTCCTTTTAAACTCCAGCAGATTTCCCTTGCTCGGTACACGCTGTGAGCATGAAATTAAGTTGGCACTGGCCCCTTGACAGCGCTGGGGCGCTTGCAAAGTGCTCCCTGCCCACGTCTCCTGGCAGCAGAGAACAAATCATCATCATCATCTCGCCAAGGATGCACTCAAAGCGAAACATGACTTGGACAAGCCAGGCCCAGGAACCTGGGCAGCCCGTGATAAGCTCTGAGCTAAGTGATGTTATTTCTCATTTTTTCTGGAAATTCTTGTCACAGAAACAAGTGGAGGGAAAAAAAAAACAAAAAAAAAGGAGACCCAGCACCCAGAAGTGATCAGGAGCCAGGTGTCATCACTGCTCCACCGGTCTGCTTTGCTTTTAAATAGCTTGCGTTAAATATCTTGAATTAAACGCAGCCGCTCATAATTGATTAAAAAAGGGGCTTGAAGCATAGCATTAATTACCAACTGCTCCTGTACAGGTTTGAATCTGCATTTCCCACCAGCTCGGACCTTTCAAGCCTGACCTAGCTCCTGGGCCAGTTACTTCTTGCCAGGATGTTCCTTTCACATATAAATCCCCAGAATTTCTCTAGGAAAGACAGAGCAGCACAATGTTCTCCTGCGTGCCAGGCTTCTTTCCTAGAATAGGTCCACCGTTTATGTCACTGGATTTCTTTTATCAGTAATTACATGTCTTTCTTGAAGTAATTTTATCTTCCATGCAACGCAATGAGTGACAGCTAAAATATAAGCAGAGCAGCTGCAAACATCCTGCTTTCCACTCACAGTAATGATGCTTACGTCTTGCTAACTCATAATTCACAGGTAGACATGCTAGGCCTTCGTACAGGGGCCTCTAACCCCATGCTGATGTCAAATGGAGCCTGTTGCATGTGCAATCCTTTGCTCTCATAAATGCAACAGTCCTGGGAAAACACACACTGAAAAACCAGCCAACAAAACTGGTCCCTCAAGAAGAGGTATCAGGTGTTAATTTGTCCACTATCAATGATGGGGACCAAAAGATACCCGGAGCAATGCTCCCCATGCAAAGCCACGCCGGGTAATGTCTTGTGGAGCTTTCCAGGCAGCATTTTGCCTGCTGGCTCCGCTCATGTGAGCGTGAGTCATTCCGCTGCCACCAGAGGATCTGCAAAGAAAAGGTATCTCCCCAGAGAAACCCCGTCAGATCCAATTAGCTTTATTATTGATGGCAAAAGTTCGGTGGTGTCAGAATGCCTTCCCCCGCTTGATTGGATTTAAAAATATAGCTGCTGCCTCATTATGCGAGTGACTTTTGTCAACCTCCACACAGAGCATTTTGCTTTTATCTCTTGGTAAGTAGCGGGATTTCTTCGAGCTGACATGGAATTAATTGCAAAGCTCCCACCGAGGCGTAAGAGAATCCTACATATCATTACTATCCATATGACAAAGTTTCAAACCTTTCAGCGTCCGGAAGAAAATGGGATCCGAGAGAGGCCCCACTCCTTTGGCATTGCGAGCCTGGATTCGGAAGTAGTAGACGGTGTCTAGGTTGAGGTCCATGATTTGGTGGGTAAGTCGGTCCCCGCTGATGGACTCCATAATCCAGTCATCAATGGGAGCGTTCTTGTCCAAAGTATAGAAGAGGATGTAAGCTGGATAAACACAGTCTCTCAGTTAGTTCTTATATCAAATTTAAGCTGTGTGCTTTGTGAAATGCATACAGAATTCAGATTTCTGAACATTTAGTATTTTTGTTTTAAAAAACAGTAATGGCATGTCTTTTGATCAAAGCAGTCTCAAGGAATATTTTGATAAGGAATTAATATTTGTTTATTTTGAGAACAAATCAAAAGTTACAATAGTCCCTTCTAAAATATAATATAAAAACACATTACAACATTCTGTCACATGTGCATTTGCCAAAAGCAGGTGCATGATTCAGTCTGACAGACATCACAAACCCTACGGTCTAAGTCTTTTGTGATTCAGTGCTGAAATGAAACCCAATGGTACCGGTGATGCACAACATTTGCTGGGGGCTCATGAGAAGCCCTGCAATATTTCTTGGCAACTTTATGGGGAAGTATTCGGAGAAAAAGAACAAAGAACCCAAAACTCAGAATTTCAACAACTCAAAGCACTACAGGAATTTAGTACTCTCCCTATGAATTAAAGAAAAAACAACCTGGAGCTTAAATCCTGCAAGAGCAGCTCCCAACCATCCCATCTTTGCAGGCCAGGCTGGTGTGCACGGGTGGATTTGAGTTTTCAGGCCAACTGTTTCATTTTAAAGCTCAGATTGAAGCACAAGTGTTTGCAATCAATAGAAGTTCCTTGGAGTAAGCTTCCAGGCAAATTACAGCTGGGAGAGAAGGAAAGTCCTGTTCTCAAGTGAAACACCTGTAGGCGAGGCCTCCACTGCCTTGGCGGCAACCAAACCTCCCCTGGGACCCCCAATATGTGGCTTGGCTGGCTTCAGCCCAGTCTGTCTGGTTGGTTCTGCCGGGCTGCCTGGCAAGCCTGGGAACACGCAGCCTGCACAAGCACATCTAGCTCCGGCCTAAGCTCCGCCGCTCCCGAAAGGCAGAGCTGAGGGCTCTCAGCGCCACGCGGGCAGCTCCAGGGCCAGCCCTGCAGGTAGGCCTGGAAAACACATGGGAGCAATGCTGAGATTCCTGGGAATCATCAGCACTTGCTACTGTTCTTCTCTGCAGCAGACAGGGAAAGGCTTGGTCCTTTCCTTGGTGCAGGAAAACGTGTCGATGCAGTTCCCTCCAGCTGCAGCCCTGAGCTCCTCCAGGCACAAGAGGAAACTGAACTAAGGGCTTCTCTCCTCTGCGGTGCACGCTCAAGGACAGTGCTACTTCTTTTTGCACCTTTTTCCATTCTAGGGCTTTCTTTAGAGAACTTTGGGGTTAGTCATCAGTTTCTCTGACCCTGACAAGGGAATTAATCAAGAGGAAGACATGACAGCCCTTGCCATATCCTCACACAAATATGCTTGCTCAAGCATCTGCAGGAGTGCAGGTTTGTTTGTTAGAGGCATTTCTGCTCTCCACACAGAGTTATTTTCCTTGCTTGATATGCCCAAGAAAAATCTGAGCACAGAGGCAATAAAAATCCCTGGAGTTGTTCTTCAGCTGAGTACTGCAACCAAGCAGCTGTGCATTGGTATCAGCTCGGGGGGCTGACTGCTCTTTCTGCACAAAAGCTCTATGCAGGCGGCCACCACTGAGTCACTTTACATCCTGGAAATCAGAAAAGTTTTTATTTCATTCAATCTTTTAGTTACAGGCAAATCAGGATCACTGACCACCCATTTTATTGTATTGATCACTGGAACGATCATTTCTTCAAGTAACTAAATTAGGCTAATGTCAACAGAACCCTTTCATTGAAATATCCTCCTTTTGGACATGGTCACTGAATGTAACCTCATTATAGTCTATTACAATCATAGCAGAAGTAAAATTATTTAATAATATATTACAAATATTATAATACAGATATCCATACACAAACACACATGATTGACTGGGTGATTCTAATCAAAGAGTTGTTATTGCTGGGCAGTGATCAAATAGAAATATATCTTTATTTTATTGGCCATATAAAGTGGGATCCTTGCCTGGTGTAACTCACAATAGCTCGCTTGATGTCTGTGAAGCCACACTGATTTTCAATAGCTGAAAACCGGATCGAGTGCTCTTTACTTCTAATTGCTCACACGGGACATTATTTTGAAGCACTCTTGCTCTTACCTTTATATTTCTCAGTACTTCAGCAGTGTGTAGCTAGGATTATTAATAGTCCTGGTGACATATACACACTTGCTCCCACACAAAAAAAATATGCTGTAGAACTTGCCTAAGCCAATTGTTTGCAGAAATGAGACCATAATGTGCACATTCCTGAGCCTGAACAATATTTCTGCTAATAATTATATGCCTCTGAGATGTCCATTAAAGCCTAAAGTGATCATTTAAATGCAAAATCTCAGATAGAACTCAACTATATTTTTCATACTAAATTAACATTATGGGCTTGTAATGCATGTCTTAATTAGGTGCCAAGGTTATATCTGATATTTTGGAAAATAAAATCCATCATTGTAAAGCAACCATTAAGTTCAGTTCTTGTCAGTCAATATTATTTTTTTCTGATCATCATTGCTTTAATTTGTTATTGTATAGCCTAAATATCTACCAATAAATCCTACCATTATGTGCAAGTACCACACAACCTATCATTAAGTATATTACATATTGCATTATTGCCAAACAAACTACTTATTAGTCATTCCTAATTACCACTGCACAGCACATACCCTGAAATCTTTGCTTAAAATGCTGTATTTTAAACTTATATTAGCATTCTAAGCATTTAAAAATACAAGATTTATATCCACTGAGTTTTGAATGTTGCAGTATCTCTAACTGATTGACTCCTTGACCAAGCCGGCTGATAGAAGTAAGGAGAAAAGCCAAATCAAATAGCTTTCTGGAAATGAACGGGTAGGTTTCTGGGAAAATAAGCAACGAATGCTCTCAACAGGAAAATGAAACGGAGAATGCAGGCTAATGTAAAGACTTACCAGTAATTTTTCCATTGGCTTCTAAGGGCGGCTGCCAGCTGACAATGACAGCTCGGGGCTTCCCCTCCCGTGTAATGACTGTCAGATCCTTGGGCGCAGAGGTTGGAGCTGAAAAGAAGGAAAATCATTGAAAATAGAAGTTATCCACCTACCCTTGAATTCCTCACGTACAGTACCAGGAATAAACTACTCGGAAGGCATTTACCACTTTCTTAGATCCTTTCAAATGCAGCAGCCTTAGATGCATTTCAAATATGTAATGTATGATTTGTCTAGAAGAGAAATTATAATAATGGCCATTGTACAAAACACTAAGTGGCAATACGTAAGGCTTTGTTGAATAGCACTTATCCTCCTACAGCTAGTATTGGTCCTTATACCTTAATAACCACTGCGGTATTCAAGTGTAACTAATACACTTTGTGAGCCCAATACATTTAATAACAGTAGTAATATTGTGGCTTCTCCATTAAGAACATCTTTATGTACCTACAAATATAAAACCAAATGCAACTGTGTATGTTTACCAAATATATGCTCGAGTTTGGACATTTAGACATTTTAGACTGGAGAGCAAATCCTTAGTATTTGTATATTTGCTTTATAGGGACAGGTGGCTGGGTTTCTGAGTTGATGTGTGACTCAGACTCAGCATTTGCTTTGCATTCCCCTGCCCACAAGGTCTTACACAGAGACCTAGGTATTTTAAGATGATATCTTAAGACTGATGAGGAAGAAAGCAAAAAAGGCAATTAAAACAAGACAAAACAACAGCAACAAGAACAAAACAAGCGAGGAGTATTATCTTGGTACTGAGCTCTCTGCTCATTTATTTGCTGTGACGCGGGCTGTTGATAACTAAGAGCTTATGTGTAACATAGCCTGGAGAACACAGCATACAGGATCACATCATATGTGTCCTGCCCATATTTCCACTCTCAACCTATCTGCATGTCTGAAGCGCTGCTCCAAAGCCATTTTATGAAGCATTGCTGGTAAATTCAGTTGGGTTATGGTGAGCTAAACCAGTCCAGTCTAAAGCAAACAGATGCCAATCTTAGAAGGAGAAAGCTACAGTAATCCCAAGGAACTGAGGAGAAGGGAACAGCCAGGCACACGCAGGCTCCCATCACAGGCCACCTGCACAGATGCTCTCCTGATGCCTGCACCTCTTGAGCCTTCTAGAAGGAGACTCCCAAGCAACCAAGAAATGGACACCAGGAAAATGAGGAGGTGAGGGCTCACCAGCTAATGCTTGTGGAAGCAGACAGGTCTTGCCATAGCAATCTATGGATGGCATGTGCTGGGACAGCATGTTTGGTCTCATACGCTGGAGACAGAACCCAACATCCAACTTCAGCCCTGTCATCCTGCCTGCTGTCAGCCAAATGCCTCTTTCTCCTGCCTTGCTCATGAGGGCTGTGCTGCCCTGCAAGGCTCCTCAGCTTCCACCCAGGCTCGCAAGCCTCCTGCAGCGCAGACTTGTGCACTCTGCTGATTGCCTTACGAGGCTCGCGAGTGGCTGGAACCGAGCTCTGCTTCCAACAGATTGTGAACATAAGACACCCTGAGAAAAAACCAAAGCTTCAGATGGTTCCCTTAGCACTCATTAACACCCCTCGCGTTGGCGCCGCTTGTGTAGGCAGACCTGGGGAAGCGACTTCGCTCGGAAGCTGCTTCTGAACCATGGGCATAACAATTTGTCCTCGCCCGCGCTGGAAACCTCTAGCGGATTCTGCACTGATGTTGATCTGAACGTTTTTAAATAACATGACTGGAAATCCAGCATTCAGAATGGGTACAAAAGAGGCAATAAAGATCAGCAATGCAGGATGCCCTTAATTAACAGAGCTGCTCCATCAAGCTCAGATAATTGCACTGCAATCGCATGGGATGATCTAAGGACACATATATCCCCGCTTATTTTCCCTCAGTTAATTAACTGGTGTGTACTGTGGTTTTCATTAAAAAAACAAAAAAACAAAAAACAAATCAATATTTACCAGCAGACTTTATTTGGGAGCTGTTGGCAGACCCTGATTTGTAATGGTACCTACAGTGTTTTCAAGGTCATTAGTCACCCCTGGAAAAATATAGTACTTATTACATTGGTGTCCAAATGTATGCATTGCTATTTGCAAGGGCAGAAGAAGAAAAATATTCTAAGCAAAACCACATTCTTATTCATGGATAAGGGAATCTGTCATGATACATAGGAAGTAACAAAGACGATGGAAAAACTACTGTTTTTTGCAGCATCCATCCTCATCGTAAGAGAGGAGAGGCTGGAAGCATGGGATGCCACTGCCAAAGGAGACAAAAGGCAGGTTGCCAGGGTTGTGGAGCTTGGCTAGAATCAGAGCAAGGAAAGATTTCTTGATCTTCTCTCTGCTCAGGGGCTGCTGTTCTTGGCTACAGAGGCCTGGCAGTTTGGTGGAGTTGCTTACAAGTAAATCGACCTTGAAAGTTCATAAGAGGGGCTCAATAGCTTATTCTAAATGTACAGCAAATTAAATGGAAACCACCAGTCTTTGACAAAGACAACTGTGTGATCAGGGTACATACTCCATTAATGCCTATACAGGGTGCACAATAACCAGAAATAAAGTGCAGGCTTGTGAACTCATCATTAATGCAATTATTTTGTAAGCATACAAGATAGAAAAGAAAAGCAGACATTTTTGAGCAGTATAGTCTCACCTACAGAGACCTCTCAGTTTCCAGCCCTTTTCAAGTATTTTTATTCCGTCAAAACAGTGCTACCTGCAATATGCATCTGGTGTCTGTTATCAAAACTGCATTTAGAATCTGAAGCAGCTTGCAGGTAATAGCTTTTGACCTGAAAAATACCGCTGGAGCATCTGAGAATAGCAGCTATATAAAATCTGTAAAGTGTATTTATTTCTTATAAGTATATTGTTAATATTAATGATGGCCATTTGCTGGAAATTAAATATAGATGCATAAAGACACTGAGCATAGGAAAGATGCCTTACTTGACAACTCAGAAGGACCGTTATGCAAGATAACATGTTCTGCAGAGGAGATAATTGTGTCTTTGCATTAAATAAAGAAGAGGCTGAAAAGACGTCTCACTTGACTTCTCTTTTCTTGTTCTCAACAGAAAGCTGTTGTAAATCACTAACATCGAAAGTCATATATTGTATTTATATGTATTTAGGGGCAAAATGTACACCGCGTTTCAAAATTTGATGGCTCCTTTTAACAATTTATACACTAAGGTATACAATTTTAAAAAGTAAACAAACAAACGAGCAAAAAAAGCAGAGTGATTCCAGCAAGTCTTGCCGTACCTGCTTCATAGGTTGTGGCGTGTGCCGTCATGCTCCACGTGCTGGAGCGCCGACCTTTGGTGACCATGACGGAGAACTCGTACATGGTGTTTGGCTTCAGGCCTATCACCGTGTGACTCAAAGCTGTCGTATCCGCTGACTGCAAAGAGAAGCAGGGAATAACATCTTTAAGACAACGCTTTTTGCTTGGAACTAAGCAAAATACAGTCTCAATGAATGTCTTTTTTTGAGGAGATTAGGTCTATGGCCAATGCATACCTTAACGGAACGATTTCTGGTACCATAAGTATGATACTAAACTTGGCGCCTATAATTTAGGCAGTTAAATAAATTGTTGTGATGCTTCCTCTTTCTCTTTTCCCAGACAAAGCAATTTGTGATGCATTTTTTTTCAAATGTAAATTGAAAGCTAACACTATGGCCTTCATCTGTGCCCATATGAGGAAAAAAATAGGAACATTTCCATAACTTAAATATTCATTTCCAGCATTCGATGGGTTCCTTCTCAAAAGAAAACAAAAAGCTTTTAATATATCCTGATTCTGAGTGGAGACCCAGTGGAGCCTCTGTGTCCTGACCAAGACTTTCCAGTTCTGAGTTTAACACCTACCTTTGAAAGAGATAATGTATCTCTAGGACATATGAATAAAGATGTACTTTTGTATTGACAACATACTTTTGCTTGATTAAATATATATTTTATATATATATGTAAAAACACACACATAAATATGTTATATAATATACATAAGTGTGTATGATATATAACACATATATGACTTGCTGTCAGAAGACTAACTTGATGTTTGCACCTTTAACGATGTTGATAAATACCTTGCTGGTATTTACTAGTAATGCCATTCTCATCATCAAATGGAACAATTCAAAATCAACCAGTGAACTCTGATTAAAAATGGTACATCCAGCTTCAAATGCGTTACAGAATAAAGAGCTAATTTTCATGGGGAAGTGGGAGAAATTTACTCTGGAGAAACATCAATGCATGTACAATATAAGTCTGTATGGCATGTTGTTTTATCCTGGGTGCTCTGACATATTTTACATGCCATTTAAAAGGAAGGCTTAATGCAAGACAAGATTTCATCATCTTCACGCTCAACCAAAGGTCCTGGTCCTTGGAAACGAGCAGTTTTCCAACTTACTTGTACTAAGACTTTGGCATAGAGTCCTCCTTATAAAAAGTCTTACTTAAGCAAAGATTGCACTTACAACTTAGGTTACTACTTGGCCAGGACAAAGATGGAAGAACCTATCTGTTAGCATTTACAAAAAATATTCCTCAACTGAGGGCCAGATTTCAATATAATGAATATTAATTTTCTCTGCAGAGTGTATTTTTGAAGACATAAAATGATTTGTGGCATAACATACCGTTCAGCATGATTGAGGGTAACTAAATTTGATAGCTATCACTGGGAAAGTGCTCAGATATTAGACATGATCAGGATAAATTCACAGAAAAAAACAGTGGGGGTCAAGACTTCTCCTGGACAAAATAGTCTTTAGCAGAACATAAAGACATTGGTTTCTCTTTTGTAAAAAGCAAGTTATTTGTCTCCAACTGAGTATTTTTCTTTGAATTCTTTGCTCTATACCAAATATTAGCATTTCAATAGTCTCAAACATCCTTGAAGTTAGTATCACATAGAGATAAAGGGGATATACTGTAACAAGTACTTTTAATAATGCCACACTATGCCTGTTTGGGCCAGTTTTTACAAAGTAAAGTTGACAGGGCTAAGTTAAATTTATATATATATGTATTTACTTCAATGGGAAAGGCTAAGACCTTCATTATGTTAGATTTGATGTACATTTTTGAAGCCATGGGAAACTTTAACAGGAAGAACCTGAAAAGAACTGGAGATTCAACCCAAATGTAGATGCAAGCGGACATTCATTCTAAAGGTAGATGCCAGGGCCATGGAAGCCTGATTCAAAGTCCTGGGAAGAAAATGGGAGTTTTTCCCATTGGTTTCCAAGAATATCATAATAGGCTTCACCTTGTTTCCTTGAAAACTGTATATGTCAAGAAAGGTAATCTTCTCTACGAAGATTATTTCTCATTTCTGCTTCTGGTTGATTAAATCGGAGTAAACAAATCAGACTAGCTCATTACAGGTCTTCCCCAGACTAGCCAATTAAAGATGATAGCAAAAGAAAGGTCAGCCCAGACTCGTTACTCTCAGTTCTCTGAACTAATAAAGTTTGAGAGCAAAGTTTTGCGCGAGCATCCCATGACCTCAGTGCTTTTCTGCACAATACAAGCTAACTCCATTCACACTCTTCCTCTCTTCTGGCTTCTCTGAAATTATCCCTGGTGAATTCCTCTGCTGTGACAATATTGCAGCTGCCCTGCAAGGTCCCACCGCGACTTGCTTTTGAGGACAACAGGAAAAAATGTGCAATTGACTGTAAGCAACATATCATAATGCTGCTTTTTAGCTGGAGCTTTGATTTCCCTCCAAGAGTTATTTTCATAGCCGTGACCTGTGACTCACTGTGCTTCACTGCTCTGTATTTCTCATACTGTAGGGTACCGAGGTCTGTCTCCAAATAAGAATCATATCAAGCTGCAGCATTCAGAACACTACCCTGTGTTGTTCCACTGTCCTTAATTAGAGCAGAATTTATTACAACTGTTAACAAATCACAAGTATATGCTGCATAAGCATTCGAAATCATCGTTATTAGGAAGTCTAATGCTGCTGTTCATCCCGTCAGGATCTGAGGCTAGGAGAAGTATGGTAACAGGTCTGAGACCAAGGGAAGAGCATTCACTCCTCTTAAGGGTGAACACTGATTTCAATGCTACATGGTAGGTCAGTACCTGAAGCAAAAGGACAGCTCGACTGTCTCCTCTCAACCCACATTAATGCAGATCAGGAGCAATGCAAGTGCAATGGCGAGCTGTGGTGGCCCATGGCTGGTGCAAGCACTGAGCTGAGCGCCAGCAAACCCGCGCAGGCTGCAGAGGGGCAAGGGCGACAGCTGAGAAACTGCATTGGGAAAAGGGACCGAAGGCAGCACCTTCTCACTCTCACTTCCCAAAATTACATGAGAATGAACTAGGAATTAGAGTCTGAGAGGCAGACGTGAAAGTATTTTGAACGTGAAAGAGGCAGACAGTTCATCTTTAACCATCTTTTTTGGCAAGGCTCAGACACGTACTGCAAGCTCCAAGCTGAGGAGACGCAGTGCTCAGGAGGGCACCATCTCTTCCACAGCCCTAATAAAAAGGAGTTGCATGAGCTTGATGTTGTCAGAACAGAGATCAGGCAAAAAGGGGCAAGCCACTTGCAGCAGAAAGCTATATCCAGAGCGGACAACTTAGTATGGACCAATATAACCCAGCAGGCAAGAGAAGACAACCCTAATGACATGGCATGGCAGAAGGACATGCTCACTCTGGGGCAGGTGGATTTTATATGATCCATTAGAACGGTTGGCAAGAGTGTGTGAGAGAGGGTTTATTTTTCAAAACTAAGCCTAGAAAAGAGCCTAAACTCTACGTTGTTCTCCTTGTATCACCATAGCTTATTGCTGTACCCTACCTGGTTTACTGATGCTTTTATTAACATGAAAACTTGAAAAAAAACCCACATATGGAAAGAAGTAGTATACCCTGCTGCTGTTACACATAATCAAATTCAGAAGCTTTCCGATAAATTAACCTCAGTTCAGGCTGTAGAGGATTACTTAAAATGGGCTGAATCTCCATACTGTTTGGTTGGTATGGAACTTGCTATGCCATCCTGTACATGTTACACTGCTGTATTGCCACATTCACAATGACCTAATTTAAACCTACTTGGTAAAGATTGGAGCTCCAAGATGCCAGCAGTTGCTATGTTCAATGGAAACATGACATTCTCATGAAACCCAACACACAGGCTGGTACCAAGCAGTAGTTACTCAGGCTACTCTCCCCTCGCCTGAGTAACTGGTTTGACACGGGAATTTTGGCTGAGGGAAGTTCCTAAAAGCAAATTTAGAGTCTTTGCAAGCAAAAGAGGAACACGCAAAATAGCTCATCAATTCATGAAGTGTTAAAATTTCACCTTGTATTTCGCACTCGTGGAATAGCTGGTTCTCCACCGGACGGTGTAAAAGCGAACCTCGGTAGTCTTTTGGTTCTTGGGGACAGAGTTGTCTGCCCAGATGACCCTCACCGCGTCATGGGTAAGTGCAACAGCCTGGACACCTACTGGTGGGAGCATGGGGGTGGAGATATCTGGGACTGAGGTAGGGAAATCATCAAGCAAAGGATAAAAATCAACTTCTAATGGATCAATGGGATCTGGGTTCATACATCACCAAAAGAGCATTCCAAAGCAAATGAACAGGTAGTTAAACAGAAAGAAAAAGAAAACAAAACACAAGCAGCCACCAAGGGGCACACATCACAATGGGTTAAATGCATGGCATTAATGAGGAGGAGGAACATAAGAAGAACAGAAAGAATAGCATTAATGCAAAATGAAGACACTTCAACAACATTTCAGTCACATTAGTCTAACAAAACTAACCAGCACTACGTGCTCTTTTCCAACATTGTTCAGACACTCTTGGATATGCTTTGGTTTCCTTCACACAAGATGAAGCCAGAATGCACAATTTCTCCTCAAAATGATTCATAATTTCTTAAAAAAGTAAAGCGCATGAATGATACATTATTAGAAACACCTACAGAGCAGAGAGTGCGTCATCCTCAAACCTGATTTTATAGACATAACACACACTCGTGTCTGTAGGAGTTACTCGCTTCTCTTTCTCTGCAGCCTCCTTTGTTGTTTCAGGCTCCTTGAATGAACACATCATGCATCTGCCTAAACATTTGCTAGGCAAAACAGAACATAAAAATGTCAGTGCTCAAGTGAAGATCTTGAAGTTGTTCATTTAACAGTGTCGTCATGCTAAATGTGTGCATCCACATGCAGACATGTGGATTATCCTTCTCATCTTCATTCCTTGAGGAATTAGCACAGTCCTTCCACCATGCATCCATGATCAGGTAGCCTTTGGAGAGCAAGAGACTCAACACAACGCTATATGGTCATGCACGTGGCACGCTGCTGAACTACACGATGCTGGTATAACAGATGGGGCAAATTCTGGTAGGCCTTAATACACAAGTGGTATTACACTCAATTCATTTCATTTCCACGAGTCCAGTTCTGAGTTGCACATTGATGCATCCAGTTAACTAGGGCTGTCAGGACAACTGGGGCCTAGTCCTCCCATTTCTTTGTACTTTGACTTATGATGGCATGGGAGAAGAACCACATTTCCTGGCAGATTCAGAGCATGGTTTCGGCAGACTGTTCCTGCACCAGCCAGTTTAGTTAAGCACCTGAACGTCAGGCTAAACATAAACATGATCAAGTAGCTCAGTTCCCTTCAAGGGAACAGTATCTTCACTTCAGCTTCTTGATAGCATGTTGTCCTCTTCACAAGTGTGGGAAGGTGTCTACGTTTCACTGGGCTGCTGCTCAAGGACATATACCTGAACAGAGACCTAAGCTGGAGACTTTTTTCTGGAGCTGAGACCTTTTTCAGAACGTCTGAGACCTTTTGAGAAGACTCATAACCACCATTCCTGAGATTGGGGCTCTTCTGGAGGATCCTGGGCAAGGGAACGCTCCAATTCTCCTACTTTAACCAAGCAAGTTTCCACTTAAGAGTAATGACGTCATGGGTCACAAGGGCTGGTGAACAGGAGGAATCCTCTGGAAGCACAGAATGACTCTATTATGGAATCATGGGATAAAAAATCCTTTTTTTTTTTTTTTTTAATAAATCTCAATTTTTGCTTCCCTTTGCCAAGCTCTGGTTTATGGAATTTATCTCCTCCTGACTCACATGCTGTTTGACCCTTACGCTCTTCCCTCTCTTGGCTTTGCTGCGGCTCTACTTCAGAAGAATGAAGACCTCCCTGCTTTTCCTGCTCCCGCAGTCCAGGGACTGCTGCTTAGGGACTTTATTCCCAACGGGACCACAGCAGCACGAGGCTGCTCAGAAAGGGAGTGTGCTCAGCCCCATGTGGTTAATCTCAGGGCTGACGTGAGCAGCAGCAGCTTCAGCACCGTCACTCCTCGCTACGGTGGTTATAACTTCCAAACAAAAATGACTGATAGTGGCCCCTGCACAGATTACAACCTCCCTCTTTTTGTGTCTCAATGTGCTGCAATTCACCAGCGACCTTCTCTTTCGGTCCAGGTACTTCTGTGATTAGTTGAGGTTTAACCCTCTGTGGACAACCTCAGTCCTGTGTTTTAAAAACACACTTACTGATTCCTTTTTTACCAATTATTCTAAATACAGTTTCCAATGGCAGTGTGTAAAATAGAGCAAGAGCCACCAGTTTTTTTTCCTTTCCATGAAACACTGTGCTAAGCAACTAATCAAAGCCTCAAGTCTCTCCTCATTTCCTCGCTGACAGATGCTGCAGTTTGCCTGCTCCACATGCACGTCAAAATCCTGACACCCTTTGATCACTCACGTTTCATGACTTCCTAACTCCTTATTTAGGACTTCAGGAGGCCACAGCCTCAGGAGTGAATGCCAGGGGAGACAAGGAGGTTTAAAACGTACAATGAGCCATTAGTTCAGCTGATTTCTTTTGCTGCTTCTTTCATCCAAGGCATTTCCACATGAAACTTGAGCAGGAACACTGACGGAAATGGAGAAATCTGGTCCATGGTCCTGCTGCTCCTCTGGACTTTGGAGTCCTGGTGCTCCAAAGACCAAATGCCTCCTCTACATAAAGAGGGATGGACAGCTGGATTTTTTTTTTCCTGTCTGGTGAACTGTGAATTGATGGTGAATTCAATCTTCTACTTACCAGTTTCTTGATCTGAACTGAAATTTAGAATTGCCTGAGGAAGTTGGGAAGGGAAGCAGCCCCTGACCCTGTGTTTGTGCAGAAACCTAGTGAGAGGAGTCAATGTGGATGGAGTTAAAGCTCTTGCTTTAGCACGTGCTGCAGCTCCTTTCTCCAGTCATTCCCATACTGAAGAAGGAAGGTCGCTGTGCAGGAGATTATGAAAAGAGGCTAGTTTGAGCAAACAAATGGTTAGACTGAATCAATCAAGATAATTCAGCTTCTGAAACATGTCATTGCTGAAATGGGAAAGAGTGAAATGCCTATAATCCACTGGTGGCTGAAAATAGGTCCCTAAATACGTCCTCCATTTTCCAAAGAAGTTTCATTTGCCAGTATTTATGCATGGACATCTGTCGTTCAGAAACTGCAATCTCTTGACAAAAAATAGCGTTTTGTTTTTTTGCTCTCTTCAGATAGCTGTTTTGCTGGTATTGCCTGTTGTGTAACTTCAGCTTGGACAATATTAGCAGGCAACGGAGCGCCAAGGCACGGCCAGGTGGGCACGGCAGGGACACACACACACACGTGGTTGCACTGCCCCGGCTGCGGGTTCCCTCCGGAGGTGCTGGGAGAGGGTGCTGGATCCTCTCCAGAAGGTGCTGGATCCTCTCATGGAGACACCTGCTCTTGGCACCGCGCGAGCAACGCCCAGCAGCAAAACCCAGGGCAAGCCCCGATACCTCCCCACGCCGGGATGTCGTGGCCTTTAAATGCACACACACAATCTGACCCCACAGGAGGACCGGGAAATACTTAAATACAATCAACCACGAAAGAAAAGGCTTGTGAAAACCCCTATGGATCCAGAGGACAATTCACTGGAGAAAGGTTTGATACGGCACACGTTATTGGCGTGCTCAGCAGCAATGACGGCCGTAGACTTTAGACAAGAGTAAAATCAACAGTTTTGAAACCAGTAGCTCCCTGGCACTATTATCTCTAACGTGGTTTGTCACAGTTGCCCTTGATCATAATTAATCACCTTTTTTTCTTCTTCTGACTTTCCAAGATTTCTTATGGGAATACTTCACAAAGACATATGGAGTAATTTATTTTTTCTTTATTTTTTCTTTTTTTTCCCCCGCTTTGAAGCCACCGAGCTGCTCTTTAGTGCATTTATTCCTCCTGCTCCACCCAAGTGAGATGGTCAGCGATTCCTTTTGCTCTCAGTGACGCAGCTCCCGTTCCAGGAAGCTCTGAACACACCGGGTGAAGCACAGGAAAAAATGTCACCAAATGACGGTGTCACTCCAGGGGAGGGGAAAAAAAAAAAAGAAACAAAAATATTAAACACTTTTTTTCCCTCAGTTCTGCACATTTAGTCCTTCTTTTGCCATGGTCCCAACAGTGCATGTGTGTGAACCTGCTGCAGCTTCTCTTATCAATATGTTTCTTCATCTTACCCAGCCCCTCTGAGTGCTCCCATTAACGTGCACGGTGAGAACTTGTTTTGGAACGCACTCCTTTTAATTGCAACTACTTCAGAACTGGAAGCTAGGGAAACAATTCCACCTGGGCCGCATTCACTTCAGTAGCTGCTGTTCTAGGCTGCTCTCTGGCTATCTGCGTGCTCTGGGAGTCATGCTTCTCCCGAGCCAAGCCATCCCAACAAGCAAGCGTTTGGGAGCATCAATTACAGCCGGCGGGAAAAACACGGAGAGCAACCACCAGGCCAGGGCACTTCACTCTAGCTGCAGGGCTGCAGCGCAGCACAGAGGACCCTGACGTTTCCCTGCAGGGACCCGGGTGGTTGCACGGCTCTTTTTCCCCGTGGGGTTTGGCCGAGGTGGGCGCTGAGCGAGGCGGGCGGCGGCAGCAGGGCCACTCACCTGTCATGGAGCGCGTGGTGGCACTCTCGTACAGCGGGACGCCCTCGCCCGCGTTGTTGAAGGCCTTCAAGGAAATCACGTAGTGGGAGCTCGGCTCTGCAGGACACAACAGGGAGGCAAGAGAAAGCGCACGGGGTTAGCGAGGGCCGGGCGCCCGCACGGCGCGGCGCTGCCCTGCACAAACACAAGGGGAAAACCAGCGGAGTCAGGCAAATACTTTGCAAAATGAGCCACCGTCCCTCATTTGTTGTTCTCTCTCCAAAATTTCCACTTACCTTTATTTTTGGGCGCTACCCCAGGCGTTCAAGAGGTGAAGCTTTTTAAATCAGCAGCAGCTGGTCCAGGTAAGAGAACCGTGAGTGGCTCCAGGAGCCTCCCGTGTCCCCAGGACACACCAGTGATGGCCGTTTTGCCCCTCCTGCACTCCCAGCACGGTGCCAGTGCTCCAAGAGCGACACACGACACGCTGCACAGGTCACTGCTGCAGGTGACACGACCCCGATGCAGCCGGACGCGCTCTGGGGACACAGCCATGCCTTGGCCATCCATACACCCACTCTAAATACCCCCTCAAATGCACCCAAAGCAGACCTTAATTTCTTTTTATTCTGCAGAAGCAAATCCCCACCGCACAAGGTGGGTGCTCCCAGGCATGGCCAACGTGGGAGCTGCTGCCTCTCCACGCTTTTGGGGGAAAGAAGGCATGTTTGGGTGCAGGGGGGCACTTCCCAGTGCAACGCTGCCAAAGACCTGCTGCACATTTACACATTTCACCTCCAGTGGTGCCAAAAGAACTCGGAGTGATTAACATCATTACCGTAAACCTGGAAAGAATTAATAAATTGAAAATACTTGCTGTATGTTACTAATATCCTTCCCAATCACGTATTTTATACTTAATTTTACATCCAGGAGAGATGGTGTCATATTTGTCCAATATTCAGGTGACTTCTGCGCTTAATTTCTCCAAAGAGCTAAACTTTATAAAAATGCCAAATGAATGACTGGTGCATTAATAACTCCCTACACTAAGTATTATACGGCCATTAATTCTGTCAGTATTCATTGTAATATCATGAGGGAATTATTTTGTATTCATAAAGATACAGGATATATTTTCATATGATTTCCACTATCTATTACACTGCTGCTTTTAATTTCTAATTGAAGTGCTGCAACTCCTAGATCCCACATTAAGATTTATTTATTGAGACCAAGTCTGAGACCAAGTTTAGCTGAGTATTTTAACTATGTCCCATTCCCCAGTTGCTGCGCAAGGGAAGAAATTCACAGCACAAGTGCAGCCCGACTCCATCTCTCCCATAACTTCTTTCTTCTGTCAGACTCCCACCCAATCATTGTGCCTAATTATCCATGCTGAAAGATGCCTTTGATGGAGTTATGCCAGGGGTTAACATGGATCATTCTCCAGTGTATGTCCTGATTAAAAATAGGGAATACTGAAGGATGAAGCTTTAGGACTCGAGATTTGTCAAGGATTTGTTGGCTGGCTGTTATTACAGCAGGCAAATTTTGCAGCATCTTGCTTTTCTTTTTCTACATATGCAGGAACATTTTAAAATAAATGTGCTCAGCATGTTGCTATGCATTTTGTATTTCTGCACTAATGGATGGAAGCGGTGAACTTTAAGTGGCTATATTTAGAGCGCACGCATGGAGATGGACAGTGGATCCAGCCTCTCGCTTTGTACCTCTCCGCAAGGCAGGCAAAGGACTCGGGCTCTCCCTGCAGCTCCGTGGACATGGGCACTCCTGAAGGACAACCCACCACATGCCAAGAGGGACATTAAAGAAAGGCAACATGAACCAGCCTCTAACTGGCTATTTCTGCTCCGACTGCGGCCAGACCAGACACATCTGGACTTCATACCTAGGCAAAAACCACCGTGAATTCCCAATAATTAATAAGCAAAATGAGCGCCTTATTTCTAATCTGCTCATGAAAAATGCATTTGCAAGAAGAGCTAAACTCGTTGGTAAAAATGTGATATCTACAATGGAAAATGCAAAAGCGGAGACTATGCTATCAGCACATCCCTCATTATACATGTGCCTATACAGCACAATATATAGCACACCAGATAATATAAATCAGGCACTCTGACATTTGATTAATGTTTATAACCGGAGAAGGTTGTATTTGTAAAATGCTAAGATTTGGACGTGATCTGCAGCATTCTGTTAAAAGCATGAAAAAATCAGGTGGTTAATTTGAGTTGCTGTTAACTGGAGCAACAAATAATTGCATTAGTCTCCTCTTAGATAAGAGGAAAAAGGCAATTTGCTGTGGTACAGCATTTCAACTGAGTATTAAGAATTGGATTTAGCCTAATACAATGAAAATATGAAAAAGCATTAATATTATTGTATGACAAAGTGTAGCTTTTAAAACTGCATTATATATTAATACTACTGCTGGGGTCATTCCAGTGCTCTCCTTGGGAAAACTGCAAGTGCCTGGAGGGGGAGTTCAGCCGAGGAAAGCTTTTAAGAGTAAACTCCTAATAACAGAGGCTAAAGCAACGAGGGACATTTGCCTTCCTAGCACAAAAACGATGAAGAAGGAAGGGAGGAAGAGATGGTGGCTTTCAAAAAGGCCACTCGTGGTGCAGCTGCAAGAATTCAGAGATCAATTCTGGATTTTTCTCCGCCGACTAGTGCTCATCGCAGTGAGGAAAGCAACTGTATTACAGTGGCATTAAAAGCTGCATTTGCTATTCCACAGCAGGAGCAGAACAGCCTTGCACGAGAAAGACTTTTTCTAGCAAGACTTTTTCTAGCAAGAAGACTTTTTCTAGCAAGGGAAATCTCTTCATGCCTTTGAAGAAACCAAAGGAGTCTGTTTTAATTAGAGCACTGGCCAGGAACCCACCGTGTCGTGTCGATACTGGTGTGGAGCATCCTCTGGAAATGAAGTTGTGCTGTGAGGTTCAGTGGAAAAAAACAGAAGGAAAGAAGCCCAAGCTAAGCATGGACAAAATTAATTTCCTTCACTGACAGATGCTGCCCCTGGAAATAAATAATCAACAAATGGCAACTTGAAAAACTCATTCAAGATATCACGGTTATTTTCGTCTTTATGAGAAGGGTATAATTGTGACATCTCTATGGCCATTATGCACGGTCTTTCGACAAACACTGAGGTTTCACATATAATTTAATTTTCTTTTCAGCTAGAAATAAACGCTTGACAACTGGATGTGAACTTCAACCCAAGGAAAACTCGGAGCCTTAAACAACAGTGGCATAAAGAAGTTTCAGTGCTTTAAGCTGATCCTCTGCTTCAACTCCTTTATCTCCAAAATCAAAATTTGTCCTCAAGCCCTCTGCTCGCTTCCCATTTCAATGACTGCCCATCACAAGGGACCCACAGAGAGCCCCCAGTGATGCAAAGGGTGCCAATATCAGTGGAGGATTTAGCTGCAAGCAGAGCAGAAATACGACTCCTTGCTAAGGCCTCTACACAACCCTCCACAGGACAGGAAAAGAGTCAAAATCCAAGTCAAAGTCAGTCAAAATTAGCTCAGAATACTACCAAAGAGCAGCCTAAATTACCCCTGCCTGAGCCCATGGAAACATGATGCCCAGCAATCAATAGCACCAGCATCAGCTGCTAGATAGAGAAGAGCACCTGGTAACACCAGCTTATTGCTGGGAAGAGGTAATCCATCAAGAGGAGAAATGTCAAATTGAACCCCACAGATACGGGTTATCGAATCCTGGGAAATGAAGAGATTACGGGACTTGAACACCATGCCCACAAGCAGAGCAGGTCTCCTGCATGTGAGCCCTGAAGTGGAGCACTAGAGGTAATGCTAGGGCTGCCCGGATGGCCAGGACTAAGGGAAAGCTTCCCGGGAAGTGCGAGCCTGCCTGTACACACTGAGGAACCCAAAGGACATGTCCAACCAGGCTCTGCATTGTCAGGAGGCACCTCTTCCCAGGGCGGACGTGGGGATCAGGCCTTGGGGCAAACAGCAGGGCTTTACCACGCTGCTGAACACACCTGGGCACTGCAGGCTGGCCAGGAGGCCGCGCACACGGTGGGACACGTCAGAGCTACTCCGTGTCCTGCCTGGGGCCAGGACACCCACGGACCGACCCGGCCTCCTCTGTGCAGACACTTCCACAAGCGATGGACCGTCCACCAACTCCCCCCCAAAGTGCCTTCACTCTGATTTTACACCCCAATGGCCATTCCAACACACCCAACGGCCATTCAATTACATTCCTTCACAAAGAAACTCCTAGAATGACATATTTTGGACAATCTCACACTTCCCCGGGGAGCACAGCTTAGAAGCAAGCTTTAAAATAATACAGGGAAACCACACCGATCTTTCTTTAACATGCACTGCAATCATATTGACAGTTTTTAATGACAGTAGTGAATTTAGCTCTAAAATATTCTATTAGAAGCGACCATCACAGTGATGGTCTCCAAATGAGTTCAGCTCTCCCGTATTTTCAGCTAGATAAAATCTTAAAATTTCACTTCTTCTAGACACTTGCTGCCTCAGCAGTGGCTGCACTTCAGTGGTGGATGAACAGGTCATCTTTGCCATTTCCTTTCACAGAGCATATCCCATCATTTGGAAATTTGCTTGGAGGATTTACTACCAAAACGACCAAAACTGATAATAAGGACCTCACATATTACTTTCAGTAATACCTGACAACTACCAGGAATGATCCTATGTCCATCACAACCAAAATTGCCCATATTTTCATGTACTGGTAAACAGAGCAATGCCTAACGAGAAAGAGGAGCAGCGCTGAGTTAAGCTCAACTTGACAAGCGCTGCAAAGTTCATGTGTCCATTCTCCGCGCTTATGAAGGACAGGCCTGAGGATCTTTTTGGAGGAAGGGAAGCATGAAATTTAACTGTCTACGAATTACTAACCACTGACCTAACTATTTAGACTCAATTTTGGAAATTTCGCTTTTTTATTTTTCCCCATGCCAGAAAGTTCCATCCAATCTTCAAATAAAGTCAGCTAGATAACATGTATTTTAAGCACCAGGAATACCAGTACTTCCTGCAAATCAGTTGCTCTTGTTTAGCTCATTTTTGATTGCATCAAAATTTGAGCTTTTGGGTCTGGGGTTATTGCCTGAAGCCCTCTTCAACGAAAAGGAATAGAGAAAGAAGAAAGAGAAAGAGAAAGAGAAAGAGAAAGAGAAAGAGGAAAAGGAAAAGGAAAAGGAAAAGGAAAAGGAAAAGGAAAAGGAAAAGGAAAAGGAAAAGGAAAAGGAAAA
>JAVCKT010010427.1:0-23629 GCA_032273925.1 Rhynchotus rufescens | reverse complement strand
CTCCAGCAGGGACACCCAGAGCACGGGGCACAGGGCGGCATCCAGGCAGGTTTGGAAGATCTCCAGAGAAGGAGACTGCACAACCTCCCTGGGCAGCCTGTTCCAGAGCAATGTCACCCTCACAGTAAAGAAGTTCTTCCTCATACAGAGATGAAGTTTCCTGTGTTTCAACTTGCACCCACTACCCCTTGTGCTGTCACTCTCCCCTTTACCCAGGAGCAGCCGTGTCAGCCCTTCGCACGAGGGCACGAGGGGTAGTTGCTGACCTGGGCCGGCCAGCCTAGGCTCTGCAGGAGCAGCGCAGCAGTGGCCGCATGGTCGACCCGTTCAGTCCCAGTGAGTTCACGTTCACAGGGCTCGCTTTGCAGCCGCCAAACCAGAAATTCATTAAAATCCAAACATCTAGAAGATGTCATGTGATTTACAAGATATGGGAATCAGACTGGATCTGGATGCAGATCCCAGATTTAAGTAAATTTAAGGAGAGCTCTAAGAACAAAATGGGCTGATCTTGGTCCCTAGCAACCAAAATCCTTGCTGATCTTGGACCTAGCAAACACAGGGCATAGAGGAACTACCTGGGACATCAAATCCAAATTCCAATATCATAGGCAACCCGTGAGCAAATACTCGCCTCGGAGCATCCATGAGAATATCCATTCCAGGAGCTATAGATCTATAAATCTCCCTCAACAAACACATGATCTCTCTGACAGAAGACCAAAAGCCCAAAGAACTACAGCAAGTCATGGACAGAGAACTGGATAGAGCAAAGACATTGCCAGTGGCTGCATCCCGGTGACCAGCAAGAGGTTTGTTCACAGAAAACAGAAAACATGCAGCTGCCTCGGGGATCTTAGGAACTAATAATAAGTGGCTGGGCTGCGCGGCTGCCACCGGCCAGCGCGGTGGCTCAGGACACTTCCACAGCAAACGGCCTTGTGAGGTTAAGTATCTTAACCTGGAGCATGGGAACTTTTAATTGGAAGCTTTGCTTTGAGCCCGTTTTTCATGATTAACATTCAGGAGCCTGTGCTGAATTCCTTGTGGACATTCGTTTTGATTAAGAGAAGACACGTGTGCACTAGGAAAAGAATCTTGAACTGGGGAGAAACAGATAAATGCAGCTAATATTGTCAGGTCTCTTGCAAGTCTCTTCATATTCAGTATTTTATGTAAAAGCTCTGATGTTGAAGAGAAGCAATTACCTGCAAATCTCCCCTTCCATTTAAAACCAAGGTATTTCTGGCTCTCACAACTGCAAAGAGCAGGTGGGAAGAGGGCCCTGGCTGCCTCCCAGAGGCCCAGAACGAGGCAAGGAGAAGGAAACCCACATACATAAACCCACATACATTCTTATCCAGTCTTATTTACAGTCTTGTGAATCTTATGCTGGTCTCTCACTTTCAGAGAATATTGACTTAACATTTTTTTTTTTCTAATTTGGGACTTGGCAGCATTTTATATTAGCAGTGTATTATCTCTATATGCTCTGGAGTTCTCCGTCACAGTATTTGCTTGAGTCTGCTGGGGAGTGATCCTATTTAGGAGAGTGTCACCTTTCTTCTATCAGAATCAGGGAAAATTCTATAATGGAAAATGATGTTTGACCAAACTCAAAGTAAAAGACTACTGGGAGTGTGTCAGTTTAGATCTAATGCTAGTTTTATCTTGCGTTTTAAAGAAGCAAACAAGATTGTCAGAGGAATTTCAGCCCTACCAGAATGAGGAAAAAAATCTTTCTTAAATTACCTCTTTGGGTATTTTTGAAGCTATGTTAAAAAACAACATTTGAATCATACTTTTTGATTTTATTGAACTACAGTTTCCAACTACACTGAAATATGGTTGTAGACATTTTCCTGAAGTTCTGATTTTATACATATATATATATAAAATATATATATATATATAAAAGGGACTTTGTGGAGAAAACCTGACTCCCTTCCTGTTCTAGTCCTCACTGCTTTGTCTTATTTACTTCTTGCTTTTTTATGCTGCTGAGAGCAGCCAGCCACAGGCTAGTGCTGCAGGATGCTGGTGCTGCACAGACTTCCAATAGACAGTTGTTGCTCATCTCAAAACAGCGTAGCTTTCATGCTGGCGGGGCAGAGTCATCCTCCCGTCACCAGAGGACAAGCCAGGAGCGGTCTGTGCGGCTCCATGTAAGTCATGAACAGGTCTGAAGTCTCACAAATGTGAACCCTGTGGTGGTTTGCCTATCTGTGCTGTGCTCGTGGGCTAACTACACTAGCAGGTTGTAATTTATCATATGAAGTTGTGTGTACATGTTTATCTTTGCCTATAGATCTGTATTTATGACTGTGGCTATATGTAGTTAGATATTTGGGTCACATATTATATTCAGACCCCATGCAGAACTAATAGATGTTTTAATAAACATTTATTCAACCATTACAGTTTTTAACAGAGTTTAATAGGCAGATAGGCTGTTCAGATCTGTGGCTTATAACCATCAACAGCCAGCTATATTGATGTTTTTGTACAGCACCCAGCACAGTTATTACAAATAATAAGTCATAATCATCTAGAACTCATCCATAGCAAGGCTATAATATCCATTATGTAATATCTAACATGTATTAATACTGATGTATGATTTACGTGGAACCTCGCTATATTATAAGGCTCATATGTCTGTAGGTTTTTGCATAGTTGTATAAATTAGCGAGTTCGGGTCTGTTTTATTTTTAAGTGGCCTATCTGGCACCCATTTAAGACACTGCAGTAGTGTGTATTATTTTGGAGCTTTGGACAGCGTGGCTGTTATTTCTGTGACTGTTTGTGTTGTGCTGGGCTAGCTGGTGTGGAGTACCCTGCACATCTGAGCACCATTGTTGGCCCTGCAGGAATAGGCTCTGTCCATAGGAGTTAGCAGGGCCAGGGCTTACCTATGTGTGCCTATGCAAAAGAACTGATTTGAATTACCTGGAAGTGTGAAATTAAAACGCTCTAGTTAAACTACATTGCACCTCTGGCTCCCTTGTTTGGAATTAAGACAGCTTTAATTTAGTTTAGCTTAATTCACTTCGGAAATGAAGTAACCTAAATTGAATTTAGGACACTCAAATTTTGAATGAGCAGCCAAACAGCATTTTAATGGTTTTAACCAATCCACTTTTCGAGCTAATTCAGATTAATTCTCCTGCTTGGCCCTGCGTAAACGAGCCGCCCGCCTGCTCTTTGTCAATGGAAGCGCCCCGGCCGGGGCTGCGTCGGCAGCAGCCGGGTGACAAACAGGGTCCCAAGGGCGCAGCCCCACGCCAGGCCACCCCGCTCTGCCTTGCCGACCGTTTGGCAGGCGGCACTAGCTGGGGAGAAGGCAGAAGGGCTGCAAATACTGAGTATTTTAATGTTCAGGTGCTGCTGCTTAGGCCTTTGCAGGGGAAACCTATGTTGTTCTGGGGAAAGGCAAGGTACCCTTTCTAAAAAGTACCACGTTCTAAAGCACTTGCCCCGTTTTTATCCAATTCCCATACTCCAAAGCAGTCTGAGTTAGGTATCTCTTCCCCTAACAGATCAGCATACTTCCCACCCAAAATGAACATTTACTTCATTATCTGAGTCAACTTAGTCTGGGAACAAGCTCTAGAGCAACAAGGTTTCTAGGTATAGGAAGACACAGGGACAATGATGCTTAGAAAACTCTACTGCTTCTGCATTTTTTCTTGAATAATCTATAGTCTAAGAACACAGAGGGTGCATAAGGTGGCCTAAAGATTTTACCTTGCCATTTTTTAAGGGCAGTTATAAAATCAAGCATGAACAAAGCAGTTAAGAGACGCATTTTCTCACCCACAAACGCTAATGTTTTCCAGCATAATTCTGAACATTTCAAACTTTTCATTGCCTTGCTTCAATCAAAACTACTTCGAGTATTTGGTCAACACATATTTTTGTAGGAAAATGATGTCAAACATTGCCTTTATCAGAATGCAAAGAGAAAAGCCCTTGAAAAACCACATTTTGGAAAATCTCAACACGGATAAAGCACCTACCCTGCCTCTTTGCTAAAATGCCAGACAGACAAACAAACCAGTCCTCGAACAGAGGAAAAAACCCTTCCCTCTCCCAAGCCATCAAGCACTTCTTCCTGACATGGGGTAGCTATATTTTTGTGCCCTTCCTGTTTTATGGAGTTAGAGCTTTGAATAAATGTTTGACGGATTCTACAGGATCTACACATCCGTCTGCTTGGCCTTTTCCCTGCGTTTTGGCCTGGGCCAGCAGCCGCCGGGGGACACGGGGACGTCTCCTGGCTTTTTCCTAGGGGAGTGTGGACAAAGATTGCCTTTGCCAACATGGGAGTGAATAACGCGGATGGCTCCTGGTCCCAGAGGATCCTCGGGTGCTGTACCAGCCCCTTACAGTGATGCCCATGCCTGCACGTGCGTGCCTGTGTGTTCCTTTGGGTGCACGTCTGTCCACTTGGTGGCTGTTCATAGCCCAAGCTAGGCTCTTGTGGAAGAGTTCATCTCCCCATGTACGTATGGAGCAGAGGGAGGTGCAAGGGAAGGAGTTATTAAATGCCAAGCGGATATGCAATAAATCCCATTGATTTTACAAACTCCAGCTTGTCTTCAATCTCTTTCCATTCCTTATCCTGGGGGCATTGCAACAAAACCCTATTTTAAATACCTTTTCTTCCCCCTCCCCCACTCCCCCTCCTCCCGCTCCCCAAAAAAGTGTCAATATTTTATTTGGATTTTTAACTTCGCTCCATAACAGTTGTTTGACCTCCTGACTTCTGCGAGTCACATAAATTCTGGGACTTTATTCAGGAGCCATGTTCCTGCTATTGAATAAGCAATTTGGGAGGGTGAATTAATGACTTGTGCTGTTGCTGGAAAGTCCCTGAAGAAATATTAAAATTGCTTGCAGACTGAATCAATACTCACTGAACACCCCGCGTGAGGACCTGGGCTTTTCAGTGGCTGCGGCAGCCGGCTTGGTGGAGGAAGGGGGATTCCTGCACACACCAGGCAGCAGCCTGCCCACATGCTGGCCAGCACTCCCAGTAACAGCCCATTCCCAGACACGGAGCCTCGTGCTGCTGGTGCCCAGGAAAGGGCTTGGGAGATGGGGCCCCTCTGTCCTTGCTCATAGGAGCACCCGGGATTTGCAAGGGCCGCTGTTCAGGCCTAGTGCTAAGCACTTGGTCCAGCTCGCTGTGGCAGGGGAAGCTTCCTGGCATGTGGGACTTTGACCATGCTTCATGTGGGAGCTCACGTGAGTGTCCCCTCAGCCCAGGGGCTGGGACACAATCCCGCGTGGTCCTGGGGCACCACGAGCCCCGCCAGGACACGGATGTGCTCCAGCTTTGGGCTCTTCTGCTCCCCGGGCCGGCAGGAGCCAGCTCTCACACACAGACCAGTTCTGCTCGCGGCCCCCTTTGCCAATGGTGGGTTTTGTTGCCAGAGTTTTTCCAGCCCCCTTGGAGAGGGCAGCCCACATGTTTTGCCATTGTGTTTTTGAATGGCTGTTTTGTATTCGCTTGTTGGGCTGCTATTATTGTGTATTAACACCGGGGTGGGTGCGCTTTGTATGACCGCATGTCCGTCTCATTGATTCCATCAGGATTATTTTGTAATTGTGTGTCGCCGTGATTGAGTTAGTGTGCGTTTCAGGGCTCCTGTGTATTGACTAATGATGTCAGGGATTGGCTTGTTTGCCTGGGTAATGGCCTCTTTTCAGTGCTGAGAGTGAATGTGTCCTTCTCGTGTTTCCTGTGCCGGCCGGGGCGGGATCGCTTACACGAGGTGATTCCTCAAGACGCTCGCGCGCCGTGAGCAAAGCGCCCCTGGCTCTGCCTTCCCACGGGACAGGACGGGGCCGGAACAGGGAGCGCAGCCGCCGTCCGCAGATGTGTGTGTCCTGCACGCCTCTCTGCATGGGGCTTTCAATGTGTGCACCTGCGGGCACGCTTAGGCGCTGCCTAAGGCTTATCCGCTGTGTTCAGAGCAAGTCTCCATGCCCCACATCTCTGGAAGCAACACTACGCTCTGCACTCCCAATACATTTCCCACAATCCGTGGAGATCTCTAAGTGGCTGCATGTGTCTCCAGGAAGTGCATATGTGCCTTTGCAAAGGCCTCTTTGTGTGACTTTCTGTACAAGCGCGTGGGAGGGCCCCGTGTCCGTTAGCAGACGCGTGTGCTGCGCGTGTGGCTGCCTGAGGATGCTCGTGCATGAAGAGGTCTGAACTGGCCAGGGTCTTTCATACCTGCAGCAGCGAATGTGGTGCTGCGTCAGCAGCGTTTACTTGTAAATGTGTGTGCTAAGATATATTAAATGCGCAGTGAATCTCTGGGTTTCTGATTGTGTGCACAGTGGGTAGTAATGCCCTGTGACAGTGTAACTACGTTTGGTCACTTGAAAAATAAACAAGGCAGCTCAGTAATTTTTCTGCTGATGATTAGGTGTCATTGCTGCACAGATTTATTTGCTGTGCGCAGGCAACGTGGCCCTAGAACCTTTCTGTGCTTCGTGAGGTGTCAGGACACGGCTCAGTAGCCGTCACATCCAGACAAAGTCATGCCACAGACTACAAAAGACCAAGACAGCTTCCCAAGAGAGCTCCCAGGGGTATCCTGTCACCAAAACATCCCGTCGGGGGAGGCCTGCGACCTTCCCAATCAGGTCATCTCTGCTGCCGGCCGCAGCAGGGCAGCGCGCTTAGCCAGCACTCGCGGCGTGGCTGCCAACAGGTAACTGCGTCCCTCCTCCCCGCGCTGCCTCAAGCCTCTTCCCGCCTCTGCCTCCTCCCTTCGGCTCTCGCGCTGTTCCCCCTTCCTCCGCCGCTCTCCCGCCTGCCTTTGCCCTTGAGTGGGTGACACGGTGCTGAGCTCCCCTGCCACCCGCTCTGCACCCGGGGGCGGCAGCCGCTTCCATAGGGGCCTGGGGAAGGGCAGCGAGGGAGAGAGCAAGAGAGGACCTGGTGGGAAGTAATTGGAGGCTGTTAAGGAGAGGAGCCCAGCATATCACTCCGGTAATGGAAATAAATTCCATTGTATTTGCATTTTAATTTTCCACATAAACAAAGGCCCAGAGTGCGCCAGCTTCGCCAGAATCACCGGCCAGAATTTAATTAGAAATGAAAAGTTTATAGGGTCCTCTTTAATGCGATTAATGCACAGTTAACATTTATCACATACATATGCTGGAATCGCCTTTTTTAAGCAACCACCGGCCATGAAATGAATTTCTTTTCAACTTTTTTAGCGCGTGTGAGGAAGGCTGTCTCTGGTGAGGCGGTCCAGTGAGCACACTCCTGACAGCTTGGTAAACTGCAGCCCGCAGAGGCTTAGCAGCCCCCTTCCTCACCGAGGAAAGTTCAAGGTGGCTTAGAGGGAAGCATGGTCTAGTGGTTAAAGCCCGAGGTTGGGAGTCAGGGGATCTGGGTTGTATTCCCAACTCTGCCACTTGCTCACTGCATGACTGACTGGCTCTCAGTGTCTGTTTCTCTGGGTGTTACAAAAGAAATCGGCTGGAAGAAGATATCTGGGCTGCAGCCCCAGCTGCGTCTCAGCTCTCCTGAATGTCGCCCAGAGGGGCTCCCGGTGGGACGTGCGCTGCACTGGCCTCCCCGCTCCCCTCCCGGGGCTCGAGGCACGTGGGGGGACCCGCGGCGCCAGCCCAGGCCGCTCACACGTGTCCAAGGCGCCGGGATCCGGCCGCGCTGCGCTAGTCCCAGCCCGCCAGGAGCCGCCTCGACGACGCGACGCGACGCGTGAGGGCTGCACGGCAGCCCCTGAGGTAACCGCGGCCCTGCCGTGCGCCGCGGGCCCTGCTGTTCCCGCCAAGGGGCTCGGCACCGGGAAGCTGCCCGGCTGGCGGCACCGGGAAGCGCCGCTGTGAGTCCAGACAAATTGCCAGAATCCTTCCCCCGCCAAACAAGGCCCGCAGATAAAAGATGGAAGGTGAGCACCTCCGCTGCGAGCCTGTGCCCCACTGCCAGGCCCAGGTGGGCATCCGGCTGGTCACATCCCTGACTCCTCACGGCTGCCACACTGTCCTGCCCCTTCCTGCCCATTCCTGCCCCCAGCACTCCGCTGGATGCTCCATTTCCCCCTCCACTGCTCCAGCTGCCCACACAGGCAAGGCCTGGAGCCACCTCCCCACTCCCATTCCTCCTTTCCTGGCATGCAGACAAGCAGAGCAAATCAACCAGGCCCATGGGCACACGGAGTTCGCATGTTAGGAGCACAGCAGGGGAAGGAGGAACATGAAACCTCTATTGATCCCTTGAGGAATGATGTCCCTTCCTTATCTTATCAGATTCTCTTCACTCTTCAATTATAGTCTGTTGAAATTGGCCTCTTAACCCAAACAAGATAACCTGGGTAATGAGGAGAAGAGTGTGAGGGGAGGGGAGAGGAGGGGAGAGTCCAGTGCATTAAACTATGGATACTGCTAGAAATATCTCCTCCAGCATAACCCCTTCCACCCCCGTTCCTCCAGGCACCGCCTTTCTGCGTTGTGTCCCTATACATTATAGCAGCACACATCCATAGCCTTGCAGATACACAGCACCATATACAGGTGAGGGAGGCTCCGTATAGGGCATCTCTGTGCCTGCGTGTACCTGCTGCACCCGCCTCAGCACACGCCACTGCCATTCGCTTGCAGGCAGGTTTGTGTCACTAACACTGCCTGTCACACAGGGTGACGTGGCCTCCGCGTGGCCTTGTTGAGAGGTCTGCACAGAAGGGTTCCTGACAAATACATGGGCCCCTGCTAGGCACCCGTGTGTGCATCTGTGCTCACCACGAAGAGCAAGCGCATCCCTCTGTTGCCTCCCAGCAAGAAACACGCTGCTTCACTGTCCTGCAGAGCTAGGTACAGACGTAGCCCCACAAAATTAGATGGGCTTCCAAAAATACATGCCCCCATGCCTTTGCTCTCCTTTAACTCGCAGTGTGTACCTGCAGAGCTACAATGTTTTCCACAGAGACTCCTGTTCTTAGTCCTTCCGCAGACCCGTATGCACACATTCACATGCCTGCAGAAGCCTATACTCCCAGCTGGAGCTGCCCTGGTGACATGCCCACACTCCTCCTTGTACACATGTCACGGGGTACAGGGCAAGTGTAGCCCAAATATCCATTACAGAGCAGGCTGCCGGGTGGAACAATAGGGGCTCGGCGGCCTCTCCGCACAGGTGCCTGCAGCTCTCCGTGCTCAAATTACTTCACTGAACGCAGGACGATCCAGGAGCACATTCAAATCGTGCGGAAGGTGCTTTCGTTTTGGAAAGGTGGTGCTCTAGGCACCACAGCGGCTTCCTTTACGAGGCCGGCACCCTCTGCGTGCCTTCTTCTAAATCCCCACGGTCACGTTCCCCCTGCCTTTTGCTCTTCCTGGTTCCCTCTACGGGCATCCGCCTGGGATGGGCCACGTGTCCCGGTGCCAGCAGCTCTGCCAGTCTGGCCTGCTGGGCACTGAGCAGTATCTGTTTTAAAGGGGCAATCACCCATAGCCCTGTAATTTTCTTTAAGCACCACTGCAAGTTACAAAAATGTATATAATCTACAGAAGGGGTTAGGATCACAGAAATCACGTTTTCATACGTTTACTCATGTGCTGCTATGTGCTAACGGCCAGACACACACATGGAGGTCCCCCCTACTCTCCAGCTTGCCTAGCTTAGCAGAATTCAGGCACAGCCAGATTCACTTATTCCGTCCCCATCCTCTCCACATCCACCCCTGAGACGGGCGCACACGTAGCCTGAGGTTGTTAAAGCTGCGCAAGGGAGCTGAGTGTTAATATTGGGAGCTCCCTCCTGTGCCTTGTTTCACATGGAACCGCAGCAGGTCTGCTCCTGACAGCAACCAAGCCAGATCATCCGGAGCCCTGCGCTCCGCCGTTATCCCGTGCCCTTTCCTGCCATCCACCCCACCCAGCCCTGCTCCCCACCCGCCCGGCAAGGTCTCCTCTGTTAGAGACAGCACCACAAGCACAAAGGCTCTCTGAAACTTGAAATTTGCCCTTTGTTCAGTATGGAGAGGGGATTTGTGGCCTTATTCATTTTCCCCTCTGCCTCTGCTTACGCAGCCTTGGTTGGTTTGTACCCACAGATACGCTTCCCCTTTGCACTTGCAGTATCCAAACACGGATCTCTTTCCTCAAAAAAATCATTGCTTCTTCTCCTCTTTCCTTCTGGTTCTCTAATTTAGCCATTAATTTTTTTATATATATATGTATATATATATGTATATATATATATGTATTTTATGTGTACACATATATACAAGTTTGAAAGCTGAAGCTTAAATAACCAAGAATGGTTTTCTGAGTCTAAAATCAGGCAAATACTAATAACGAACTCTATTATACAGCTACGTTATGCCACAATCTTATTTGTTTTAGAGGCTGACCTAACAAAAATGATCTTAAAGAGTTTTTAGGGAAGTATGACTATGTTGAAAGGCAAAAGGCCATTAAGAAGTGCCCAAACATAGTGCCCAGAGACTCTATCACAGTTTGAAGAGAGCATTTGAAAATGGGCGGCGGGTAATGAGTTCCCTCTCATATTTTAGCCCAGCCTGAAGAAACAGAAGCTCTATTAAAGAAAATGAGGTCTAGCACTGGGAATCAAAGGCTGGCAGTTAGGCCCTGCCTAACTAAAGCAGTTGGTGCTGTTTGTGTTGCCAGAGCCATCTAAACTGCCCAAAAAGAAGAGGCTGTGCAGAGCATCCTGTCTAGCAGATACATGAGAGTTTCGTTTGTGCCTTTGTTGTCACATTCTCTGCTTTTCTAGTCATAAATAATGAGCAGAGATCAATTTACCTTGCAAAATATGGATACCTCTCAACCGAAATACGGTGATGGGCATTCTGACCGGAGCCCATGACTGTTCTTGTTGCGATTTGCCTTCCAAGCAGAGATGGAAGTTGAGGCCTGTGCCCCGAGGTCTGCAGCAAGGAAAGGCTGCTCCCCTTGGCAGAGAGCAGGAACTGCTCAAAGTGGAACCAAAGGCATAAAAATTAAATTGGCTCCCGGGAGAGGAGAGCTAACAGGGGCAAACGCCAGCAGGTCTCTGTGCAGGGGGATGTGCACGCGTGTGCCTGTGGCGAGGGGTGCTGTAAGCGCTGGGAATGAGGTGCCATGCACGCTGTAGGGACACTGCGGGGATGGCGGAACCAGGGCATGGGAGCAGCACACGTGTCCTGCTTGGGTGTCCGTGCAGACGGACAGGCCACCAGGCTCCTCTTTAGCGGGTTGTTGGTGACATGGGCAGGCAGTTCGTGCCTGCCCTTTCTAGCAGGCGTGTTTGTGAATCCACAGCCACCGGCTCCGGCTTTGGCACGTCACCCATTCTCCGCTCCATCCAAACTGGTGCGCACCTCAATCCCAAGCCTGACAGCGGGCAAAGGAATATCCTTCCCTGACGCCTGTGCTTCCTTCACCTTAGGGGCACATTGTGCCACTGTACACGGTCCTGCCAGGAGCTGCATTCTCCCTGCCAGGTACCTATATACCCATATGCAATATCCAGCTGCTGGGCACTTTCCCACAGAGATGCGCGTCTGCCTTGTACTCCGTTCCTGTATGAGCGACCTGTACAAACACACAGTGTAAATGCCTCTTCTCCTTCCCTGGACCAACCTGCAGGCACCCTCACCTTTCTAATTTATTGACTGGTGATGCAAAGGCATCCCCTGCAGTCCTGCTCCCCCCTCACTCCTCCCCACACATCTATAGGGACAGACAGTTTCTGTCCATACATCTCAAGCATGTCGTGCATACAGCCTGTCCTTCTTCACCCCCCAAGCACAGCTAGTTCTCGCCTGTGGCTGCAGTGTTCAACTGTTGTGTCATCCCTCTCCCAGCGACAAGGCTCTAGTTACAGGGTTATTGACTGGTTTTCCTGCAGACTGATGGATCTGTCTGTGGTCTCCCCACCAAAATCCACCTCTGTATGGGCTGGTAGTCACGGCTCTAAGGATAGGATTTCACCAGGAGACCACCCTCCATGCAAACATCCTTCACCCAGGCCACGGATGGTAATAAATGGAGTCAGGCTGAGCCATAATAAAAGCAATTGAGTGGGTTACCTGTGCAGACGCGAGATTTATACCGCCTCATATTTGATGTGATTGTTTTATTGAGTTCTCAGTGCAGTTAGGATGCCATTTATTTATTTATTTGTTTGCCTCCTTATCGGAGGAGGCTGTCGCAGTGTGGCTAGTGCTCGCCCTCGATCTCATCAGGTAGGAGCCCAAAGGAGAGGGCTCTCCATGCAGCTTTGGTGCAGGAGCGCTGGTCACTGCTCTCCTTCCTTATGACACTTAAGGATCTATGCTTAGTCCCTAAAACCGTGAGGACTGTCTGCACTAGAAGCCTAGCAGAAGTTAAGGGAATGGCAGAAAGACACATGTGCTCATGTTGGTTTTCTAAAAGCATGTCAGGAAAGAAATTCCTCTTTGTGCGGTGCCTTTTGGGGCAGTGGGCTGTGGGCTGTGCACAGAGCTTCTTTATGCTCTTGCAGTAGAGACAGCAAGCCCCACCGTTGCATCTGGCTCTGTCATCACACGTGAGCGTCCAGAGATATTAGCAGGTGCAAATTGATTGGAAATGAATATTTGTAAGTGCACTCTGAGGAGTTGGGAAACCAAGTGATTGGATTTGTGATTTTCAGCTGGGTAGATAGCCCAATAAGTGCTACAAAATCAGCTTGCAGTTACTGGCACTGGAGAAAATTGGAGGCTAACGCTGAATATCATGCTGTCTAGTGTTTCATCATGAGCCTAGCAGTGCTTGTTGTTGGTTTTCCAGCTCCTCTAGCCAAGGGATAGCGTGAGAATTTCAGTTCTCATTTAGTAGAGGCTGTTTCCAGTACTTTGGGGTGCTCGGGGATCTTGAAGGGGGACCTTTCTACTCCCGGAGGAGGCAAAGGACTGTGCTGGTAAGGGATTTGTAAAGCCACTTACTGGGAGTCAGATATCCAAATCCCTTTACAAACTGAAGATACAGAAGTGAAAACAAGTGAAAACATCCACTTTGTATTACAAGTACGCGTGATTTTTATGCTGATCTCATGATTTGGGGCTCCGTCTCAGCCTTTTTTTAACTGTTGAGACTGGAAAATCTGTCCACGTATCTGTAGACTACAATAGACTAAATTACTGTTTGGGTGCGAAATTTAAGCAGCTTTTAAGAGTTACCATCAGAGCCATCCGCACACGGGTGGGATTTCCTGCCGGAAGCAGAGAGCATAAGCCCCATTCAGTGGCGACAGGCCTTCGTTCAAGTCCATGTCAAGGTAAACTAAAGGAAGATCTGCCTCTGTTCAGCTGTTTCGAATTATTGTCTTTCTATTCAAGTAATACAGAAATCATTTATTTGAATGGGCTTTGGCATCAGAGAGGGCCTTTCTGTTATATTTAATATATGGTTGAAAATATGGCTTTGTATATTTGTATACATTGGGGCATCACACTGGAGAGCGCCCAGCTATTCCACTAGAGCATTTTCCATCTCCTCAGCCAACACAGGAATCTTTCTATTGTATGGTTTGCCTGTGCTGTTAATCCCATCTAGTTATACATATCCCCCAAAAAAAGGGAATTCCATGGGATGCAATTCCACAATTTAATGGGACTCCCTATGAGGAGATTCCTTCTGCTGCTATTTAAATATTTGCTTCCGTACTGCCCTGCCTTCATTCCTTGCTCTACCGCTTTGTTAAACCGGAATAATTCCCTTCCCATTGGAGGGACTGTGCCCTTCAGATCTCTGCATTGTTCTCACCACTTCATCACTGCATGGCCAGGCCGCTTTTATTTTCTGCTTTTTCCTCAGCAAGTCAAATGATTAAAAAAATAATAATTACCAGTGATTCTGGTAAATGAGGTTTCGCTCTATAAGGCTCATTCAGCCAGTGTGGAAAATGCAGCAACCTCTGTGATGGAGTGCGGTGACCACCTACTAAATGCAAAAGCTTGAAAATAGGTAACTTCCAACAAAAATCCAGCTTTTCATGTCTATACAAAAGGAACGACTGGCGTTTTCATATGATAAGGAGACTGATGTGGTACCAAACTTCTATATTCATAGAATAGGAAGCTCAAAACTTCCCCCTCACAACAATACCGCATCTGTTGAGCTGATAGCTGCATCACAGAAAAAAATAGGGGGAAAAAGTGACTGGTTTACTGTAGTTATCTCCATATAACCTTCCAGCGGCCAGATATGAGGAGTAAGACAAAGCGGACTGCTGCGAGCATTCATTTACCCTTGCAGCTGCAGGAACATTGTCTGTAACCTCTGCTTTATGAGCCTGGCCTTTATTTGCAATGATGAAAAGATGACAATACCAGGTTTGTGTCTGATGGCCAAGAATCTGAGTTTAAAGGGTATATTCCTTATAACGAAGCCCTGTGTGACCCAATTGCATTCTTTGCTTGGCTGGAGGCAGCCAAGTCTTGGAGACTGCGCCCTGAGACTGCGCCGAGAATGCGCCCTGCTGCAGGAAACTCAATGGCAGCCTTGGATTCAGCATTAGCTAAACGGGAGGATCCCTGGTAGGATCCTGAGTGTGCACCAGAAAGTGAGAAGATGCAGGTTTGGCCACGCGGGTGTTTGGCCGCGTAGGACACCCAGCTTTCACTGCAGACCACACAGCAGTCACTGTGCTCGGTCACTGAGAACACGCTGCCGGGAGAGCTGCTCTACGCTCCTCACACAACTCCCTAGAATCGTTATGGATCCTCCAGGAATTCTGCATTTTACATACTGTTTAGTGGGAAAGGTAGGGGGAAATTCACCAGTGGCATTGGCTGGGGTGTTGGTTCTTTTTTGAGCTCTTTATGGAAGGATTACACTGAATTACACTGATTTTGAAAAAGTAGCTAAATACTGTTGTTCGTGTTTTGCAGATAAATACTGGTTTTTTTGTTTGTTTGTTTGTTTGTTTTTTGCAAGTGTTACAACTACTGCACGAGGAGCTCTTCTGATAGACTCACATCAGCCAGAACACTAATGGCAGAATGGTAAGAAAAACCTGATCTCCTACTATGCCATTCTGTGCCCTGAGATACAACCCTGCCCATGGCCACTGGAATTGGCCACAGGCTCAATATTTTCTTGTAGAATAAGCGCATTTCCTTGGCTGTTATAACCTGAATCAATGTGTGACTCTTCCCGTACATATTTAAAAAACACATAATTAATAGAGGTTTTAACTAGGAATCATTAGCCAGTTGTATAAAATGTAATAGGAAACATATCCCCAAATGAAGCACGTAACACAAGAAATTAATGTATACTCAAAACCTAAGAGAAGATAAAAATACATTTGACAGCTTTACTGAAGTAAATGCCCACTAAGCTCCATTCCCTGCCATGGGATAGTGGATCTGCTCTCAGAATTCCACAGTCTGGGATGTACCCAGAAGGCCGACTGTTCTGTAGTGTAACTCCGCAGTCCTTTGGCTTCTGCATTCCTTGGAAAAGCACTGACAGAGAGCCCCAAGCTCTGAACACGGCGAAGCGGGGATGGAGGCACAGATTGTCTCCAGGCGGATTGTTCTGCTCTGCCTTAGTGGAACGGAATGGAATTAATGTATTTAAGAGAGGCAGAGAATAGGGCTAAAACTACAGCAGCTCTTGCATCTCCATGCATGTATGTCCAGTATATGCCTACTCCTGCTCCTGCCAAAACACATGGTCTGATTCCAAAGATCTTACTCAAACTGATTATCCCCTGAAATGTGCGTTCTTAGCCTAACTGTACACGCTGCAAACAAAGCAAAAATTCTCATTAACATCTGCTGCCAAGTCCGTTCTTGGGAGGCCACCGCAAGGCTCGCAGCAGTGCCTACATGAACCCGGTGGAAGTGTTCTAGCCTGCACTGACCAAAGGTAACTGGTCTGTAGCCATAGGGTAGATGGAGAAGTTCTCTTAGGACGCCCCATGCTCCAGAGATTTGCAGCAAGCACTAACTGCTTACCAGAGAATTAAGAGTTTCTGTCACTCAGCTGCTTCTCCATTACATATGCTGCATATGTGTGTGTATGTTTACATATATACTTGTGTGTGTGTGTGTATATATATATTCATGTGTACGGGTGCATACATGTACACAATAGGCTTATGATGTATAGCACCCACTGTATGAAACCGGGATAGGAATGTCCCATTGTAGGGACGAGCGCTTTGCCTCCATGCTCTGTTTTCACCAGCTTTACCGAGTAACTAATCCACTGGCTTGATTTTTTTGCCTCTGTTAAAACAAGGCAACCACATAGCAGAAGATAAATTTTTTGCTGAATCTTGGTGGAGTAGTTAAGACTTTTTTTTTCACTATAGTTTGTATGTGCCTTGTATTTGCATGAGGTTGAGATGACGAACTTACTGACATGTCTCGATATTGTCTAAATTCACCCCATTTATAGTCTCAAGATGTTAAAGCCCTCACCGAAGTAGTTCTAATGATTCTGGATAATGGGCCAAGGCAGCTTTCCTGTGGAAGTGCCATGTTTTGAGAAATACAAAGATAGGTATTTCTAGCAGATTGGTTTTAAAAATCGGCGTCTGCACGAAGTTGCTCAGAGAATGAGAACGTTTGAGTAAGTCCCATTTATGGGCACGCAGTAGGGAAGGGGAACACAAGGAATGCGCCGTTACAAATGATTGCCCAATTCTGTGTGTTTGCTTTGGCAATGGGGAACAGCAAAATGTATATTTGAACTGTGAACCTAGCCCCGGCTTTGTGTTTTGGGAGCTGGTTACTGATTCCCGGGCTCCAGCGAAGGCGGCGCTGCCGCCCGCGACAGCCGGATCGGGCCTTTCCGCGCTCGCTCCTTCCTGTTCTGCGGGAAATTTTTCGCAGCCCAATGTCCTGCTCTCACCTAGCACAAACCCGCCGATTTTCTGACCTGGGCTATTTCGGGTTCATTTCCTCACAGATACGCATTTGGGGAAGCCCCACACAAAGGCGGGCACTGCAAAGCTGAGCCGGAGTTTTTCAAAGGAATGGGGAAAGTCTTAATCACACGGAGCCGAAATGCCCTGTGCCTTGGTGACTACACGCTCAAATGCCGTCACTGTCTGAATCAAATGCGGTGGGTCACAGCTGAGCCCCTTCGATACAATAACACTTAGCAGTTGCAAAGCGCTTGTCCTTTTCACAGCGCTTTCTAAGTGCAAACTCACGGACACCTGTTCCCTGCTCTCGCTGGCAAGGATCGGTCCTCGTTTCCAAGGTGGGAAACCGAGGTGCAAGCCCCTGAGTCCAGCCGCAAGCCTGTGGCAAAGGCAGGAGCAGAGTGACCCCGGACACGGCAGCCGCGGGCGCCGCGCGACTTGGGCGACGTTCGGTCGCCAGCATCCTTGGAGCTGGAAATATGTATGTGCCAACCCCTGGAACTGAATGGAATTCCACGTTTCCCAGAAAACGGGATTCTGTTCCCGCAAAGAACAGAATTCCCAGCCTTTCCTGAGCTCTCCTCTCCCCAGCTCGGTTTGTCGCAGGGAAAAGCTGCCTGTCCTTCCACAGCTGCCTCTGCAAGGTGTCTGAATGTCAAACCGTTATTATTTCAGTACCTGACTGAGAGAGTAACAGAGACCTGGAGGTTTTTTAGGAGGGTGTATAATTAGCCGATCAGTATTATGTTACCCTGTTCATAACTTAATAACCATTTTAATACAGATGGCACACACAGGGATAATTTCCTAGGGTAGCCTAGCAGTATATTACAGAGACAGTGTGTCTGAGGGAATCTTCCCTAGCCAAGGTACATTCCACTAGCTAATTCTACCTGCTGTTTTCAAGATGATTTGGGATAATTCCATATCATTTGCAAAATATTAAAACCCATTTATATAGGATGCCAGATTTAGAAATACACAGCCTGAGTTATTAGACATATTTTGATAAATCTGCTACGAAACGTGCAAGATAAAAAATACCACTCTGCTTTCCCTGCTATTTATTTTTGTTTCCCTTGCTATAAATTCACCAGGTTTAAAAAAAAAAATCTGGCTAAACTTGCAATATATCAAAAAGACCAGCGTACCGACTCATGCATATTTTTATCTATGAGGATACTAAAGGAGACTGCGTGTGTGTTCACTTATACCCTAAATACGTTTATTTGGGTGGGGAGCTCTGTGCTGGGACTGTGTGCAAAATCTCCTGCATTCCCATTCCCTGGTTTTGCGCCATGTGAACAGTTCATGCGCTAGCAGGGTCCCGCGTTCCTGTGCTTGTGGCCGGTGTGTGTGAAGGGGCTAGAGCCCAGCAGCGAGTGACTGTGACGGGTGCGTGACGGGCGCCCGCGCAGGCAGCGTGCAGAGAAGCCCCGGTGCGTGTGAGCAGCCTCTTCCTATCGGTGATACCTATTGCAGCCCTTTTATTTTTTTCTTTTTCTTTTTTTTTTTTCTCTCTCTACATCAATCATTTCTTATCTGTCATACAGTTATTTTTGCCACCTCAAACCCAAGACCAAATCTGAGCGCCTCTCGACAAACACCTCTCCCTGCACGTGGCAAGCCCGCGGGCCATCCTTGCAGGCCGAGCCCGGCTCGGCACCTTTGTAACACCCGGCAGGCTCGCTCGGGAAGCCCAGGAATGCTGCGGAGGGACAGGGAAAAGCGCGGGCGGGGGCTGCCGCCCCGTGCCGTGCAGAGCTGCGCGGCACTGACCGACGCGGGAGGCACCGCGCTCTCCCCGCGGCCTCTGCGGTGGTTTGGGGGCCGTAGAGGGGCGCGCGGGCCGCGGGCAGGGGCGGCAGGGCTGCCCTTACCTGTTTATGGACGAGACGCTGGGCACCGTGTCGTTGTCGCAGATGCCCTCGGCCAGTAGCCTGTCGCGGATCTCCCAGGCGAACATGGTGGGGTTTTGTCTCTTGTACTCGGCGATTTTATCCACGACTTTGGGGGTGGCCACTTTGGGTTTAGAGCCGCCGATCACACCAGGCTTGATGCTGCCCGTCTCGTAGTACCTGCCCCGCCGGAGCACAAAGGGCCGCGGTTACCTGGCGTGCCCGGCGCGCCCGGCCCCGCGCGGCCCCGCGCCCGCCTCGCCCCGGCCCCGCGCGCTGCCTTCCTTGGTGCCTTCCTAATTTTTGTTTGTTTGTGCGGAGCGAGAAGCGCGGGACTTTGGCACCCGCATCTCACGCACCTCCGTCGTCTCCCGCGCCGATTTGTGCCCCGCGGGCGCCTCGTTCGCGCTGCCGGCGCTGCGGGCAGCAACGCGGAGTGCGGGTCATTCCCTCCCGTGTCCCTGCCCGGGCCGGGGGCGTTTGGGGCAGCCACGTCCCGTGTCCCTGCTACCATGAGCGGTGCGCGGGTCCCCGCTCCGCCACGTGCTGAGCGGCGGCGGCGCGGCGGGGGAGCGCAGCGCAGCGCAGCGCGCCCGCACAGGGAGGCTGCGCGCCCGGGCTGCCCCGCGTGGCGCTCCCCGCTTTGCGGTGCCCTGTTCCTTCCGCGGCTCCTGCCTCTGCCCCGCTCCCTGCCCCTCTGCTCCCGTGGGTTTTGCCAAGGCCACCGCCGGCGGCTGAGACTTGGGGTGTTTTTTTTTTTTTTTGTTAGTTTGTTTTTGATTTTTTTCTCTGTTTATTTTTTCCCATTTATTTGCTTGTTTTCCCGACCGTTTTTCTTTCCCTCTCCCCGTCCCTTCCCTTCGCCGCCCTCCCCGCGCCGTGCGCGCGTCCCCCCCCGCGGTTCGCGAGCCCCGCGGCGGGCGGGAGCCGCCGCTCTGCTCCCACGGCCGCCGCGGGCAGGGACCGAGCCGAGCCGGGGGGCTGCCCCTGCCCTTACCTGCCCAGGATCTTGCTGACACAGCCATGGCTGACCCGTAGCTGCCTGGAGATGTCGCAGGGTCGCACCCCCTGGTGCGCCAGCTCCACTATCCTTTGTCTCACCACGTCAGGTAGGGGCCTGCCGTTCACAAACACCCCCCCGAGCTGGTTCACACCCCCGTGCCCTGCTGGGGAAAGAGAAAGGAAAAAAAAAAAAAAAAACAAACACAACAACCCACGCACATCAGAAACAGACCGTTAGCCGTGGGCTCTTCGCCGCTCGCGCTGCAAAATCTCCATTGACCAGAGATGGATGGGGGTGATGGCTGAGGGTCGGGAGGGGGAAACGGGAGGCGACAGAGAGGGAGAAAAGGAAGGGAAGAGAGAAGAAGAAAAAGAGAAGGAAAAAGAAAGAGAGAAAGGAGGAAAAAAATGAGCAAGAGAAAGAAAAAAAAAAAACCGAAAGAAATAAAGAGCCAGTGAAGGAAAATAAAAAGAAATAAAGAATGTGAAAGATAAAAACAAAGACAAAGAGTGAATGAAAGGAATAAGGAGAAGAAAAGGAAAAAAGAAAGGAAGAAAAGGCAGGAGAAGAAGCCGAGACGGGAGAGGGAATTTTCCCGAGTCTCGAGGATTTCCCCTCGGCCGCCGCCTCCCTCCCGGCCGGCGCGCGCGGCGCCGCGGCGGCTCCCGGGCTCTCTTCGGCGGGGACGGAGACGGTGCCCGGTGCCGTCTCCGCTGCCCCTTCCCGCAGCGGGCAGCGAGACGGGGCCCGGGGCCCCGGGCAAGCCCCGCTGCCAGCCCCACTCCCGCTCCTGCATTTTTTTTTTTTTTTTTAGCACTCATTTTGGGTTTCTTTCCGCGATTTCGGGCTAGGCGGTGCGTTAGGGTCCCCGGCGGACCCTGCCCTCCCTCTCCCCGCAGCCTGTGCCTCGCACAGCTCCTCGTCCCCGTTTATTTTCAGATGTGAGTTGAAGAGATTCGGGGAGAGAGAAAGAGAAGAAGAAAGAAATAGAGAAAGGGGGAGAGAGAGATAAAGAAAAATATTTTGTGTCCCGCAGTCAATGTTCGTTTATAGACAACCCCTTTTCTCATATGTTTTCTATCTTTAAGCGAAAAAAAATCCTCTAGTAATAAAATCTAACAGACTCCCGCCGCTCCCATCCAATTCGGGAGAACTGGAAATGCTCTATTTTCGCCTTTCCGAACAAAACCGCGCTCGCTCTCCTGGAGGGCTGCTAGGTCGCTTTTCCCGATTCACCTTCCTCCATTCGGAGCAATAACTCGGGAGGAGGGAAGAATAACGGCACCCCCGGGGGCCGCGGAGTGAGTGCCGGGGCCGGGGGTCGTGTCTGCTGCGGGGCTCGGGCCCGGCGCGGAGCCTGCGCGTCCCGCGGCCGCGCCAGCCTCGGCCGCGCCGGGGCCGCTGCTTCCGTGCGCGGGCGGCCGCGGAGAGCTACGCGCTGCGGCTCTGCCCTTGCGCAGCCCCAGCCTCCCGCATCCTCCTCGCAAAGAGATCTCACTTCGGTTTCACAGTTTGCTGAAAAATGATCTGTTTGTGTTTTCGCTGAGTTTTTTTTTCCTCTTCCCTGCTTCTGACACTGACTTATTGGCTCTGAACTTAGTGGAAACTCTCATTGCCCTGCGATCGATCCGAGCCCTTTCTCACAAATAGAGTTTTTTCCGTCTCCCCCACCCCTTCCCGAGCACCTCGGCATCCCCAGGCGGGAGCCGCTGCCTCCCCGTCCTTCCCGGCGCCCGGGGAACCCACGTTATTTGTTGCCCTCTTTTGTCACGCTTTCGTAAAACATATTTAGTACCGCATGGGGAAGGGGACATATTTATCTTTCTCCACTAAAACCTGCGGCTCGACATTACTGGGTGTTTTCTTCATTTGTCCAGAGCCCCTTCTGCACATGTTGCCTCTAAAGTTACAAGACAGCAATTTCTTCGGCAACTCGATAATAAATAATTCAAAACACCTTTGATAACTCGCATTACAAAGTATTAAAAGGCAACAGATGCAAGAAAGATTAAAAATTAATAATTCAAATTATTGCATCCCGGCTATTTTTTCCACTTTTTTTTTTCTATCTTCTCACCATGCTTTGCGAAGGTTTTTTCCTACCGGAGCAGGAAGATATTTACATATATTTATCCGACTAAGTGCCAGGTTATACATATACACATACATACATCCTGCTTTCGAATAGATTATATTTTGCTGTCTGTACTTGTGTGTCAGGAGCCCGCGCCTGTCTGTATTCGAATCGCTTGCAAATATCCGGCTAAGTCTGGAAAGACATTTTAGGGACATATAAAATGTTGATTAAAAAAATAATGATAAAATTCAGGAGCAAAATAAAAATGTTTCGCGCAGCTCGGCGGAGTTTGCGAACGTCGCTGGCTCCGCTGGGAAGCGTCTCCGCCGCCTGCTGCATTTTCCAGGCAGCCCAAGGCTGACTCGCTGCTACCGTTTCCGAAGGAGCGTCGCGCCGGGGGAAACTAATAAAATAACGTTCAGCGCGCGGGGTAGGTTCTGCTTCAGGGGGTCGAAAATTAAATCCTTCGATAGTAAGCAATATAGCCGGGAAATCATTAATTTTAGGGGAAAAAAAGAAGAAAAGAAAAGAAAAAAGACAGCTACCTGCATCTACAATTTGGTATCTGATTTTTTATATATATATTTCTGCGCCTTCCCTCACCTGACAAAATCATAATTTTATAAACTTCAAACATTTTATTTTAAAGTAAGTCTTTAATTTTAACGAAAGCATTTCGGTTTGTTTTTATGCACAGGGTAGGGCGGGTCCTCAAAAGTTTCAGTGTCAAAAGTTACAAATTGCTCTTAATTATTCATTTCCTGAGTCAATCTGCTCTCAATCTCGGCTTTTTTTTTTTTTTTATTTTCTTCGATTTAAAGCTGGGAGATTTTTTTTTTTTTTTTTCGGTGCAGCGAAATTGAACTCCCTGTGAAAGTCTTTCCTGTGCTACCTGGGCGCTTTCCGCCTTGCCCTGCGGTGGAAATGTCCCCGTAGCTGTGAGAGGACCGCGGCTCCCGTGAGTCGAGCGCGCGGGTCCGGTGCCCATCGGAAGGGGTGCGGCGAGCGCCGCACGGGCCGGGCCGTCTCGGCAACCTCCGAAAACGCCGCAATTCGATTCCTGGCACTGCAATTGCTCGGGTTGAAGCCCGAGCTTCGAGCAAACTCCAGTGCTGCCCGACCCCCCGCGAGTTTGAACCTAACGAGACTGCCCTGGCTGCGGCGGGGAGGCAGCGCTGTCCCCGAGGGGCTGCAGCGGCGCCGGGGGCGGCAAGACACGCGGCCCGAAGGCGGCTCTGCCGCGGGAGCCGGGCGGGCCCCGCGTGCCCCGGCCCGCGAGGAGCCGCTCCGGGAAGGAGCGCGCCGCTCCGGCGCCGTTTGCGCCGCTCCGCGTCGTCCCCGCCGCGTCTCCGCGGGCTGCCCGGGCCCCTCGCGGCGCCTCCCTAAGCCCGCAGGCGGAAAAGCTGGAGCCGAAGGAGGCTCAGGTGAGGGAGGATGCTGGGGAAAGAGGGATGGAGGGATGAGCAGAGGGAGAGCAGCGGAAGGAGCCGGGCTCCAGTACTCACGGTGCATTGCTGAGAAGGGGTCTGCCTTGCAGTGCATATCCATGGGGAGGCAAAAGAAGGGGAAGAAATCGGCTGAAGCCGCCGTGTCGCCTCTAAAACTCAACTTCAAGACTTAGGGGAGAAAAAAAAATAACAAAAAAAAAAAAGCAAACCAAGACGGCGCGCGGGGAGCAGGGCGGGCGGTTGCGGCGCCCCGCGGCCGGCGGAGCGGGCGGCAGCGGCGGCGGCGGCCGCGTCAGCGCAGCCCGTGCG
>JAVCKT010010424.1:0-14211 GCA_032273925.1 Rhynchotus rufescens | reverse complement strand
TGTTCAGTCTCACCTAGCCTCTGAATATTTACAAATGTCATGGGCAGATTTTTTAATTTTTTTTTAAATTGTGGTTTTTTTTGTTTTTTTTTTTGTTTTTTTTTTTTTTTTGTGGAAACCCTCTGGTTATGGTGGGATTTTTATCTCCCTCCTGTCCTTTTCACTGTCTATTTTTAAAACCACAACAGAGATCAATTTGGAATGATCTCATCAGAAGCCTGTAATATCTCAGAATGCTCTTTCCAAGTGAAGAAAGGTGTGCATTTATTCTTGTTCCTGTGACCCAAAGGCAGGCTGTAGAACTCAAGGTGAACAAACAGTTGTGGCTGTGGTATTTTTTTTTCTTCTTCTGCTTCTTCTTCTTCTTCTTTGTTTTTTGTCAAAAAAATGAACATTTTTATTGCATCTCCCCAGCTGTGACCAAGTCTCTTCTCAAGTGGAGGGTGAAATTTCTGATCAAAAGCAGAGTGAATAAGTATTACTACAACGGCAGGTGATGAAACAGCAAGTTGTCTTGAGGCTAACCTGTAAGACTACTTGACATATTCTTCTGAAGCATTTGGCAATGTTCCTCAAGCAAATAGACCCGCTTCTTACCTCCTTTAATTGAACTCTCCTGTTCAGTTAAACACTTGTCTTATCCATAAGGCAAATTTCATGCTGACTCCAATTAAAGAGAATTATGGTCAGGAGTAAAAACAAAAAAAAAGTAAAGAAGGGTGACAAGAATCAACAAAAGCAGCAATCTATGCTAAAATTACTATCTCAAACAGAACTTGGATGAAGGAACATACCACACTCTTCCTTGCGCAAAATCCCAACAATTTATCTTAAAACCCTGATAAAGGTAAGTTTCTGCAAAGAGACTAAGCAGTAAGCAAGAAGGTTTCAAACTGATCCCTCATTAAGGACCTTTTTTTCAGATGGCCACATGATGTCCATGAAAGTATTGCCAGACAGTTGATTTTCATACTTGTTCTTCTATAAGATGGAAGGGCAGTTGTGTTGCCCTGATAGACATGCAGAAGAGTGAGTTCAAGCTTTGCTTCAGACTGATTAACAAGCTAATAAACTGACTTAGCTGTGAATAAGACTTTGTCTGTGTAGATAGCAAGCAGATACTATCCTTCCACCACAACACAGCATGTTGTTCCTGTATAAATTATTGGTCATTGCTCAATGTCACCTTAATGCAAAATGTCATTTTGGAAGCAACTGTCATTTATTTCACTTTTACCATAGGTTATATTCTAGCTCCTTGACAATATTGTTCATTGTCTTCACAATGTCATGACCATGCAATTAAGATCATCAAAGCAAACGTATTACAAAAAAACCCACAAATTTTATAAGAGAGAGGGTAGTGATACATGAAAATTGATTGCTTGGAGCAATAATCTTCTCCACTGGGTATCTTCAAAGATAGGTTAGATAGATGTCACCCAAGGATGACCTATAGCATTGGTTCTGCCTAAGGACATAGAAAAGCACTAGCTGAACTTTCAAAATCCTCTACGATTCCCCGAGGCACTCTTTTCAGTGTGGTTCTCATAACTGGAATTCATTACCTACTATACCAGTTTGATTGTTTCTTCCGTATTGATCTACTGAATCATTCTTAATTGCAGCCTTAAAAAAAATCATTGCCTTCTCACAGTTTTTGTTGGTTCACTGAAATGGCAGGGGATAAGCGATGTGATATACCCTAAACATATTTTCCCCTCAGCCTATTTTGAAAACAAAAAAAAAAAAAAATAGAAGAGTCCCTTGTTATTAATCGCAACAAAGCCAAGGAGTGTTGGAACACAAGGAATTCAAAACAAACTACTAGAAAAGACACTTTTGTCTTTCTAAATCAATATTCAAGTAATTACTCTTAATAATATTGCCATATTTCATACTTCTAGCCAGCTACTACTGAGCTTACAGATAGATGACAATGGAAGGCAAGAAAAAAGCACAGGTTGGCTCATCAAACATAGCTTGATCTCAGGCAGGAAAGTGTCAAGGGTGAAAGAAGATGAAAAATCAGCCAAGGCATGGGCATTGTATACTCTAAGTCTCTGCAAATTATGTGATAGAAGGTGCTTATTTTCACAGAAAATTGAACAATCATCTGTAATGATATAAAGTTTAAATTCTGCGCATTCCTTCACCTCTATTCTCTGTTTCACTGGAACTTCACTGTTTATTCCAGCTGTTAAGGATTCTTCTGCCAAGAGGGGAATTCATTGTTGGAGCTAGGCTGATCTTATGACCTTGGATTCCCTCTTCCTCTTTTGGGCAGAGAGCGAGGAATAAAAAAGTTTTCTTTGGACTGCTATACAGCAGTTCATTGAAAAGCTTATGTTAAAGTCTGTATCATTCACATTCAGCATATGTAAGGTAATTTGTACTCAACTGAGATCTAGTCTTAAGCCAGTGCAGTAAAAGTAAATCCTTAATCAAGAAGCTTAATAGTCCTTCCAGAATTCATAGTAGCATTAAGTATGATTATGCTGAATATTCTTCTATCCATCTAAATTTCCACTTTGGGATTTGTCATATTTTTGGTCTGTTTCCAGAGCTAAAACATAGAATCCCAGAACAAAGAAAGTCTCCCGAGGGCTATTTAGCCTCTTCTTCCTCCTGACATAATTTCTGACAGATGTTTGTCTAACCTGCCCTTAAATATATTTGTTGAGACTCCACAGCCACAAACAAGCAATTAATTAACATTACCTCACTTTTCACTCCATTAGGAAGACTTTCTTAGAATCTAATATTAATGTCTTCATGGCAGACTAAGAATATGACTGCTGCTTGTTCTATTCCCTGTGAATTTGGGGGAACAGATTATTCCTTTCTTCTCCAGAATCTCTGTTATATATTTGAAGATTAATATATTCCCTTTCTCAAATCAAGCAAGCTCAAAATGCCTGTCTCATCCCGTTTATCCACTGCTTGTCATTCAGAGCCAAGACTAACAAGTTAAACCTTCCTATAACAGAGATCTTATTTGACATCATCACCCATCACCAAGTAGACATACTCACCTAGATCAAGCCCTGTTATTGGCATAACTGAATGCAGGAAAAAGCACATCTGAAACAGAAGGAAGGGGTTCCACAGACTCATGGATATGTTACTGTCAGTCTTTGGGGCAGCTGCTTCGAAGCCAGCTCAGATAGGTTTCTGTGAACTCTGAAAATAGCAAAATGATTGAATTTATGTAGCAATGAGGGAACTGTTGTTATCTCCATAGAGGAGACAGGATTCAATTGCCTAACCACAATTATTTAATGCTATTGTAGATGACATAGGGAATTGAGATGTGTGTGAGGCTGGCAGAGGACTTTTCATCAGCTGGAATTCAGGCAAAATACGTATGCTAGAGCTATGAAAACGTGATGTTTGGAATGATATTCAGTGACAAGATTTGGGCAAATGACTTTCACTCATGATGCTAATAGTTTGTTTCATGCCATCTGAAGGAATGTAAATAGGGTATTTAATGGGACATCTAAAATACAACAAATAAATATTGCCTCTTCACTAGCACAAAAGAGGCCTAGGCAATAGCTCAGATGTAAGTATCTGTAAAATTTTACTAAGGCATTTCTACAGGTTTGGTGCATGGTGCGCCTACTATAAATTAATCCAGGTTACAGAAGACAGTTAGGTCACGTAACTTGGAGCTCTGCACAGAAAAACTTGCCCATTTTTTTCAACTGGTCAGGGTGCCGACTTAGCTTATACACAGTTCTGTGCTGCCACCATTGGGCTGATAATGGGTACCCACCTCAGATCCCATCTATCATTTTCCATGATGTTTATCTACAAGAAAGTAAAATTGTGTCCTGTGTTTTTAGGAGGGATATAAAATATATGAGACCTCTGTGGTCTGAAATCCATGCAGTTTAAAGATGCTTTAGTAGTGCCATTGTTTCACTTATATTGAAGCAGCCTTTCCTTTCTACCATGTCCTCCCTTTGTACAGCAGCACCACATAACAAGGTCATGGGAGCAATTCAGTAGCTATTTCAGTTTCTTTTTAGAAAGTCACGGGTTCTGCTGCAGTTCAGAGCAAGTTAATTAGTGATACTGTTTTCCCGGTTTATTCCACTTGCTCTACCATAAAATGTTCAGGTCCTAGAGGCAATATTTCTTTCCTCTTGCTCTGCAAGCTAATTAAAGGAAACAAATTTATTGTATGTCTGTCCAACCGCCTGGATTGATTAACCCCTTTGGTGGCAATTTTTAGGGGAAGAAGGAGACAATTCATTGTTCACTAGCCGGCTCCAGGGTGGTTATTGATCGTTAATCATCTAGACCCAATGTAATAGCAACACTTATATAAAGAAGGTGGTAAAATTACTTCCTGATCTCAATACACAAGTATACACTCTTCTCAGCAATGCTAACTTATGTGTATCATGTGCTCTACTGGATGTAAGGTACACTGTATGGCGCAGTGGGCACTAAAGCTAGACTTTTATTTATCCAAATAGGGAAATGCTAACATTATTTAGCTGGGAATAATGTTACCAATTAACAGTTGGGATAGTTGGGAAAAAATACAGAAATATGTATGACACCTTTACTGTACATTATCATTGAGAAGTTTGTTCAAAATTGCTCAAGGCTGTGAGCTTTGGAGACCAGATCAACAATTAGCATTCTCTTGATCTATTGGAGGACATATTGGACAGCCTTCAAAAAATGCTTCAATAGCTGGAAATTTGGGGAAGTCAATCAAAGTGAAGCAAAGTTTTTATCTGAAAAGTGTGGGATTCACTTTCATATGCATTAGGTAACATGGGAAAAGTGAAAGAGTTGACCTCCTCCAAGGCCACAGTGAATTTCAGCTTGGCTTTAAAACACAAGAACAACAATAAACAATGTTGCTGGAGCTGTGTCCTGCAAAGTTAAAACAAAAATAGAATTAGTTACAGCTGGTCTCTAATTATTTCATGCCAGAGGATTTGGGGAAGTTTTATATGACAATTAAAAAGAGCTTAGGTCAGATTAGTATTAGTTAAAAGATAAGTTGTTTCAGCAGAAGAAAAAATGCTATGCAAGTTCATAGCTATGGTGACTAAAAGCTTTTCAAATGGGAAGGGTGAACGTGTTGATTTCCCTGTTATGCTAGGAATAGTTTTGTGGTTGCTGTCAGCATTGCCCTGCTTGCTGATCACGAATGTGAACTAAATGGAGCCAGGGAGAAAAGTAACGAAAATGTGCTGGTTCACTGGCACAGGCAATGGGGGCATTGACCTGGATACTGGAGTCTTGTCCCTGCTAGCGTGACATTTATATCTTTTTTATTAAACCGTCCCTGCAGATCTCGCCCTTGTTAACACTTTTAACCACTTGACCTTGTCTTGAACTTAAAACTAGGAGGCAGAATCTACTGAGAAAACACCACGAGCAAGCTCCTACTGTTGTTTCAAGCTAGTACGCTGGGACTTTTTAACAGGCAGTGTCAGAGAAGGTTACATTTTCTTGTAGTTCAAAAGTTAATTTCAGGGAAAAGGAATGAGCTATGAACATGTGAGTGTGTGTGCATGACCAGGAGGGAAAAAAACACACAGGGTCATATGGAAAAAAGCTAACTTTAGCTGTTGATAATGCAGATGCTGTCAGTGAGTTCATTGTCCTAGGGTTACTTTACAATCAGAGGTGAGAAATAGAGTCTTTGGGATATTTTGCCTTTGTTCTCTTTTAGGAGAACACAAATCTCCATGTCTATTCATTCAGTCTTCACTGACCGTTCTCAAAGACCCTAGAACCTGACCTGTTTGATTCTTGACTTTAATACCAGAAGATTTATATAGACTTCCTTCATCTGGAGAGATCAACTGGAAGCAGTCTGTCAGGTTGCATCCTGACAACTTAGTGACTCTTCAGAAAAGCAGAAAAAATGTAGACATATTCCAAAAATATGACCTGAATGACCATCTCTTTCACAAATACCCTGTTGTGAACTTTCCTCAGTAAATGTTCATTTCTCAATGGAAACATGCATGCCTGCACTAACCAAGCTAGCAGGGATCAAGTTACTCTTCTTTCCTGCAATTTTAGATGGTATCTCCAAAGGATTTGCAAAAGAAAGGGCAATTCTGACAAACTAGTAACTGTAAGTGGTGAAAGAGCTGCCATCATGGGTGGCATCTGTGTCACTTTTCTACTGCCTCATTAGTCATGTAGAGATGAGACATATGGAAAGGAATGTGTTATTTTGAAGGACAGGAGGACCTAAAGGAGCACCAGTTAAGGAACTCAAACTGTAATGAACACTTATTTCCTTCACAGAAGCTCTCACTGAACATTTCTACAACACTGCTCCCATCCTGTTTTACACCCCATTGGATACATAAATAGGGGTGAATCTCTTGAATGCGGATCACTGTGCTGACCATTTGCACACAAATACAGCAAATACACGACCAGCATGCCTAGTTGTTTTGAAAGTGCTTGATCAGGGCAAAGCTCAGTAGAAACAGAAGGACTACAGGATAGTTGCAAATCTCACTTGCTCGTGTGCAAAGGGTAATTTTTCAGAAACTTCTACTTTTGCCAAATTGTTGTGAATCAGTCCCCTTACATCTACTCTTTCTGAAGACAGGGTTTTCAAAAGCTCTTGTAATAGTCGATATTACTAATTATATTTCTGTGGACACATGTTCAGCTAAATATCTTTGCTCTTTAAAGTCATTTTGTCTTTAGCATTCTGTCCAATCTTAGTGGATGTTCGTACACTCACTCTGATGCTAAGATGTCTCTACAAATCTCCTGCAACATGCAAGCTCAAGAGAACCGGCTTTTGTGCTATAGAGTTCATGAGGAGACCACTATATCTGATAAGTTTGGAATAAGTCATTGCTACCCTTCCTTAATAATAAAGACAATTCCCATAGTTCTAGAGCTGAAGGTTTCAATTGTTCTTCTCTGTCCCAAATGTAGAGGCTTGAGTACTCAGTTCTCACCTAGGACTTCCGTGTGCTAGTTGTGTCCAAAGACTTCATAATACACAAGAAAGATATCCAATACATACAAATTAAAGAGTTAAAACAAAGTCAACAGGCTATGGAATGAGTGCAGCCCTAACAATCTCAGCCCTCAACAGCTTGATAAAAAAATATTTTTTTGAATTGATAAATCAGACTCTGAATTCAGTCTTTATTATTCCTTTGTTCACAATAGGGAAAAAATCACCCATAGAAAGGTCTCTCTCAGCTTCACCATGTACTATACTTTCATTCATTTTTTTTCTGCTTTGATCATTCTCCAAGTGTTGCATAGATAGTCCATGTTCACATCAGAATTTCTACTACAGAAAGGTTGTAGTATGCTAGACACAGCATCCTGGATGCTTTCAACACTTAATCAAGATATGAGTGTTAAGGAGTTCAATCACCCCACAGTTCTCTCTAACCTATCAAAAAAGAGACAAATGGCCCCCAAGTATGGTTCAGAATCTCAAAGATCTCACTCCTTGGACATCTTTCTCCAGTAACAGGAAAGAGAGTCTTATCTGTGCACAGCTCTAATTTGGACATCCCAATTTAAAACCTACAACAGAAGGATGAGTTGGGGCTTTTGTCTGCATGAAGCAAAAGATAGCACTGCTGTGAGGAAAACTACATTCTAGACAAGGCAAGTAAAATGTTGGGTTTAATAAAAATGTTAGTGTTTGTGTTGTGCAGAACTGGACTCAGTGGCAATTCATGCAAGCTCCTCTTCGCTTTAAGCTATTTGGATCATTGGTGTGTTTTCATCACGGAAGTGAAAGGAGGCCCAGAGAGATCAAATCACTTGCCTACATTCATGTGAGGAGTCTGTGGACAAACTGAAGAATGAGAGCGGATCTCCTGGGGGCTTGTCTAATGTCTCAACCACAAGATCCTCATTCCTTCCGTGCTGTGACTGCTTGCTTTCCAGCTGTCCTGCACACTTAGGGTTGAGGAGGGCTAAATACAGTTGGATAGCATATGACACAAGCTGAATCCCTGTCAAATATTTAGCCCAAATTTGTAACATCCTCTTTTGAAGTTTCAAATTAAGTGAATCTAAAATTTCTTAGCTTTTTAAAGTCATTTTGGCTTTAGTCTTCTGTCTGATGCCAATATTCCTGGTTTGGACTGGATGATAGGGTGGGAATTATGATACTTTTCAGACTGTTCTTGTAGGATGTCCAATCAGTCTAGAATAGAAGCTCATATCTTTCCTCACGCTGTCTGTCTCTATCTATCCAATCTATATGTCTATGTCTTTGATAAAGATATCCATCACTTTCATCTCTGGCTATCTTCCACTCCCAAATACAAGTCGTTTTCAGCCATGCCAGAAATAATACATGTGAAATGACTAAATGGTTCTCCAATGAAAAGTTTGATGGCTTTTACGAATTCATTACTTTTGGATCCTTTATCCCAATCTGGTGGCTTGATGACATTTTTAAAAGAGTCTGTGAGAGACTGTGGTTTGACCTTAAACATTTAAAGAAGTTTCCTTTCAAAATATAAAAATCAGATATCTAATCTGAGGTCATTTCCCTTTGCATCCTTTTGTAGTTAATGGACTAGTAACTGGCATACCAGAGGTTATCTAACTTATTCCAGTTCACGTATCTATAGGTCTGGTGAATTGCAGGCTTTATGATATCCAAGAATAAGTTACCTAAGAATATTTACCTAACAAGGTAGGAAATGGAGCTCAAAAACTTCCTTCTAGAGTATTATAGGATCAAAAGATAGCAAGTTGTTCCTTGTTGCTGTTATGCAACATTTTTCTTTATTTTGGCCTCTACTGCTTGTATGATGTCTTTAAGAATATCCTGAACAAAGGAAGCAAACACTGCTTTTCTTTGCCCCATGCAAAAGGAAGGGTGAGTCACCTAGGAATCACCAGGACTTACTGCTTCCATGCCTGTGCACTCCCATTCAGCAGAATTCAACAATTTTGCTTAGTTTGCCTATAAACTTGGCTAGTTTGTAAGTATGGATCTTGATGAGCAGGGCTGAGACTTCATGTTCATTCAACTCCGTGCACCAGTACACGATGGAGAATCCTGTCTGGAGAAGAGCTTTGCACAGAAGGACCTGGGAGTCTTAGTGGGCATCAAGATGACCATGAGTCAATGATGTTACATTACAACACATGCAAGTAGTATCTTGGGCTGCATTAAGAAGAACATTGCCAGCAGGTTGAGGAAGGTGATTTTTCTCCTCTACCCAGCCCTAGTGAGGCCACATCAACAGTAGTGTCTAGTGTTGGGGTCCCCAGTAGAGAAAGATGCAGATTTAATGGAGCAAGTGCAGTGAAGGGCGATAAAGATGAGTATGAGATTGTAGAATCTTTCACAACAGGAGAGTCTGAGATTCTCCTAAGAGGGCTGGGAGAGTTTAACCTGGAGGAGAGCAACACCAGGCAGCCTATCACGGGCTGAAATGCTAGAGATGAGCCAGCAGCCATCAAATGCAGTCATCATCTCCCTCATCTCCTTTCCTCATAATTTTCTTACCCTGTAATATCCTCTTCCCATTGCAGGAACGTCTCAGCTTTGACATCTTGACAAGGAGAAAGTCCCTTTGCCCCACACTTTCAGACAATTCTGGGTACACAATAAATTTAGGTGTGACCTTTAGGTGGTAAGTAATGTCACCATAGCACCTCCACCCCTATTTCAAATTTCAAACCGGTGCTTTGGCCTTTCAGTGGAGTGAGGAGATGTATCCAAAAGAAAATAAAGAACACCTTGAAGAAAAAAGACAGTGGCAAGATTATGCTTCAGCCAAATCCAGTTTTAATTTTCTTAAAGTAGATGTCCTAATTTGCAAATTACTCTTCTGTGATAGAGATCCTATGTACCATATGCAGTTAAAATATAAACAAGCCTCTTGGGGTGAGGTGGGAGCTTATTAAAAGTAGCAAACCACAGACACCCCTTATCTTGTATTCATAATTTGGGTTGAACTTTGGTTTTGGTTTGTACTAAATCCCTTTGCCTTTCCAAAAAAAGAGGCTCCCACACTGTCTGAACTCAGTGGGATTTTTTATTATTATTTTTATATATTTTTTCTATAACTGGAAGGAATGTTGCCTTGTGTTTGGGTGGTCAAATATAGTTTGTGCACCTTGGAAGCAACTAAGGGTTGTTATTTTTTCATCTATCTTTCATAATAGATGAAATCTCCCAAGAACTCCCCTAGTGCTGAATTCACAGGCTGTCTGGAATTTAATTGTGGGGTCAAAATGGAACATTCTTCCTGGAAAAAGAGATGATGAGGTGGAGTAGTAAAGATGGTTAACCAGAAAAGCAAACAAAAATCAACCGTGGATATTTATTAGCATTTAAAATAGAGACTTGCAGAGTGCTGTGTATGTGCAAGCATGTGTGTGAGTGTATGTGTTAGGGGAGGAGATCTTTATAATTGGCTGTTTGAATAACAACCATTCAGGGTGGGCAAACAAGGCCGAGATGTACCCTGTAATTTTTATAATGAGAGAATTTGGAGCAAGAGACTTGGGATATGAGGTGAACTTGGTGTGACAGCCTGCCAAGGGAGCAGAGTTAAGCTTGTCGGACCATGGCCGAGGCAGCCTGCATCTCGTGGAAAGAAATTTGAATTCTACTGTGTAGGAAAACTTTCTCCACTTCTCTCTCCCCATCAACAGCAAGAACAATTCTATGATACCACCAACAGCCGTAATGAGTAGATACATACTTGTATCCATTTATGTTCCTACTTAAATATTCTGGCAAAACAACAAAGCTAAAATATGTGTATTTGTGCATACATGAACATACACACATTTATGTACATGGAGGAATATATCTTCCTATGAAACAAATTAAATTAAGTATTTTTTTTAATTTTCATTGAAAAGCCTTAATGTTGGAAAGTTTCTGCTGAATGGGAGATTTGTTTATTTATTTATTTATTTTGCCTATGGTACTATTTTCAGAATCAAAGCTCAATTCCATTTGCCTGCCTGGGCTTCTCCTGGGTAAAGCGTGAAATCATAGGATCAAGAAGCTCTGGTACAGTCTCAATCCAATCTGTCTCTTTTATAAATCTGATAAGAAGCAACTTATCCACCTTGGCACATAGGAGAAAGATTGACTTGATGTCCTGCAAAGCAAAGGAGGAGGAACAGAGATCACAGCAGGAGATGTAGCAAGATGAACTTTTAGCTCACTTATTTTCTCATTTTCCCCCTCTCCTGGATATAGATATTAGAGATAAAGTCCTGAAACTGAACTGTGTTTTATAAAGACAGATCCACACTCATGATTTTTAAGCATGGAGAAGCAGCATTAGTGGTCATGACTTGTGGTGGCTCTTTTAGCCCTGCTGGAACTACATTTAAAGAAATCTAATTTGGAAGAAGCTGAAGCACAGTGTTACTACAAGCTCTTTAAGGCTAGACATCAAATACCAATTTCACCCAGATCACCCATCTCCTTGAAGACATCTTTATTTTAAGTAATTGAAGCCTCTGTAGAGGCTAGGCCAGACCTCACTTAAAGCATTGCAAATCTTGAATGAATCTTTCAAAACCAGATTAATGCCACACATTTCAGTGTAGTTGAAATGGGCAGAAATAGGCACAGGCAGGAAGTTTTATTCCTGTCTCTGTTGCCTTTTATTGTTAATATCCTTCTTTGCTCATTTATTTCCTCGTAACCACAGAATCAAAGCACAAAGAACTAGCCTCCACAAACCATTGTTTTGGTAAAAAGAGTAAATATGTTTTCTTTTTGGTTTTCCAGCATTATTTTATTGCAAGCCGGAATTAACAGTTGTCCAGCAAGATTGATGCTTCATTGTGCTTGTCTAAACCTGTTAATGAGAATACTACTTTGAAGAGTTTTTCTAAGAAAACACTAGCACTGCTTCACTTCCTCCCTTACTCCACCCCATTTTCACCAACCATTCAGTCTTTTCTTTCCATCTCTTTCCATTCTCTTGGTCTGTTCCCATCACACTCTCTTTGTCAAAGTCATTGGTTGCCAATTGTGATTCATAAAGTGATAAATCCAAGAGCCTAAGGAGACCTGTACAACACCTCATCATCCTTGGTACATTTCTACTAATGTATGGTGGTGCACAACAAAATTGGAGGGTGGAAAGTGATTCTTTGGTTGAAAAGGATTGGTCCAACCTACCTGCCTACTGTATGGAGTTTTTAATCTAGGAGTTGTTGTCAGATTACAAGTGTATTTGATGAAAATTGTGATTATTCTCCGTTGCAAAACAGCCTGTCCATAGAGGTGCTGCCACTTCTCTTTTCATGTCAACATAGGCATTTTTGCATCATGCATTTTCATTTAATTTCCTTTCCTTTCCTTCTTTTTTGGAATGACGTATTTCCAGATATCCTTTTCATGGATTACAATTTTGGATCATTGCTGGTTGTCTATATTGGTTACCTCTTCTGGCCCCCTTCCACTAATCCTCTGTCCTTGTGGATATTCTTGCATTTTCCACTTGAGTAAGATCTATGAATTTTGCTCATGGTTGTGTTCATTTCTCTGCCAGATCATGAACGAGGATCCTAACTAACACTGATCCATGTGGATATCCCACTAAGCTGTTTTCCTGCAATGCCATGTAGCATTATGCATGATTCACTACCCTCTGTTCTTGGTTTTCAGTGTTTCAGTTAATGATCAGGCTATGCAGCTGCTTGCAAACAGGCTGATTTTAATTAATGTGGCAAGAAAGATTTCATGAGACATTGTCTCACATGCTCTGCTGCAGTCCAGATACTTTATATTTACAGTTAGTCTTGTTATTCTATTAGAACAAAACAAAAGATTGATTCCACCTGTAGCTGGGCTTCTTCTATCCATTTACATAAATGCAAATGAAAATGAAATGAAAAGTCATTGAAAAGTAAAACTAACTCAGAACAGTAGCCTTTTTTTCACTCACATATTGCAAGCATAAATGCAAGGAATAGGAAGTATAGACTTTTATGAACAGTGCTTTAGTGATCTCTGCCAATGCACCCATAGTTGCCCAGTCTACACACTCATGGGCACAATAAACTCACATGAACACAGCACCATTTCCATAAGCAAAGACTGAAAAAGGGCCCAGTGGATATGGAAAAGGGGCTAGGCACCTGCCTGGGATAATCGGTCAACTAAAGGCCTTTCTAAACATCTTTATACATGATGTTTTTCAAAGGACCACTAAATTCAAACCAGGTCTAATTTTGGAAGGTAGAAAAAATGCCGAGAAAATATTAGCAAAAAGATATCAGAAATCAGGGTTTGAATAGGATAGAGAGAATATGAATAATTTCTTATGAGGCTAGCATCACCAATTATCTTGCTTTTTACAAGGAAATAATTTCTTCTGTGTCTTCTAGCTGTTCGCTCACCCTGTCAGTGACTGGATAGGGACTGGGCATCTCTCTCTTCTTATGAAGTTGTGCCTTATTATTTACCAATGATTGAATGATAAAAGCAAAATCTAGGGAGATTTCTTCAAATTCATTTTCTTTCCTTTAAAGATATTGAAAAAAAAAAGTCTTTGCTATTTATTTATTTATTTGAACATAGGCTTAAAATCTCTCATGCCCACAGAACCACAATGAGTCTACAAGGTTCTCCCTGTGCGAAAATGAAGGAACATTCGCCCTTGAAATGTGGTGCCATCAGCAAATAGAAACCAGGAAAAGTGTCACCTTCCTTCTCTACCTCCATCATATGTCCCTTGTATTCCCCCCAAAGCAGGCAGTGATGGGATGGTCATCTGGATACTGTCCTCCATCCTTCATTTCATCACATCTCTTGCCAGCTAAGCTTCAAGGGGGTAGTCTTTAAAAATAGAGATCAAATACGATCCTGGAAGCGTGAATAAAATCTTGATTTTCTGATCCCCAGCCAGTGGAAAAGACGTCTGTTAACTTATGAATGAATCAGATCCGTGCTGGAAGCCATTTAAAAGGAATGTGTTCTTGGTTTCTTGCTTCACACTAGTCAAAGGAAAGTCACCTATTGATGTCAAGCTGCATGAGGGCCCCCACTGTTATGCTAACCCACTATTAATCCAGGCCCTCAGCATGACTGATTCACAAGTTTCATTAGAGCAAAAGGTCTGCTGAAACCTCCAAAACTATTTTTTTTTTTGAGATCTGAGAGTGTATTTAGATTCAAATGACATTTGTATTTGGATTCAGATTACATTCTCAGCTATATTTCTTCTTTTTTTT
>JAVCKT010010421.1:0-10461 GCA_032273925.1 Rhynchotus rufescens | reverse complement strand
AAATCTAGAACTGCTTGAAATCTTTTGGAAGATGTGGAGTGAAAGAACCCCTAAACGAAATGGGGAAAGTTCAATGAGTGTTACTTCTAAAAAGACAGAAAGGAATGTTTGTGCCAATGTAGAAAACTATTATTTCATGATTAAGTGTTTGAAAATAATGTATTTTTCCTTGCAGATCTTTGCATGTAGCTTTCTTAATAGCAAATCATGACAACGTACTTCAATACTTGGGATGAGTGTATGCTTGTTTAAGGAGAAATTCTGGGTAAAATTAGGGAAATTAGGGTCAAAGTGGTTGGCCCTAATATGATGCTACAGGAGCCAACACCTAAGGGTGCAGAAGATCAACCACTGGGGTGGGAGTGGGATAAGCATTAATTTCAGGATATTTTTCATTGTTTGTCATTTTGAATGGCCTGAATACTTTTCTAAAGCAAGATCAGCTTACAAAAAGAAACAGGGAGAGACTGAAAATGCATTCTTTAGATTAGAAATTACCTCAGTCAGTGTGGACCTATTCAGAACAGTCAAGAGTCAGCACCACTTTTCGTTTTAGTGAGATCACCCAAATATCTCCAAATAGAGGGAAAGAATCTGGACTAAATGGAGTGATGGTCCTGATTGTCTGGTGACAGAAAATAATGAGAGTTGAGTGACAATTTGAAACAAATTTGGCCAAGATAGAAAGTCAGATAAGAAAGATGCCTTTCACTCTAAATTGGCATATGTTCCCCTTAAGAAACTTAAAACCAGGACAAGATGCAAGTATGTTTGAAAGATCCTTCAGAGGATTTTCATTGTTGTAGGGGTGGGGAGGAAAAACAAAAATTTCTTTAATGTCTGTGAGTGACTAATTACGTTGATTCCTGAAGCAGCTGAGTTTTGTCTGCTTAAAATGGCTTTATCTTTCCAATTACAATATCGTTAAACTCCAAACAATATCTGCCTACCATCAATTTAGAGTTATGGAAGTCTCAAGCAAAGGCTAATCAGTGCTATCAGATTTTATGGTGACTTATTACATGTAAGGAAAATGTTAATAACTTCCTACTAAGTCATGATTGTGAAGCATTGCTACTGAAATGTAACACAGAGCAAGATTTCTGTTTGCCATTCATTACCTGAATTGACCTTCAGGCTGCTTGAAGGTGGGAACAGTGAGTTGGGAAATACCAAAGAAAAGGTAATGGGATACACAGAACCTCTGACCTATAAGTCTTTGTATCAAGTCCAGGCACAGTGAATGTTGACTTGGATTTTTTTCCAGCCTGCTCCGTGGCCCAGAAACTGAAAGACCTGTTTCTGCTTTCTAATAAACTAGTGATTAGTGCTAGGAAAAAGCAGCTTTGTCCAGTCCAGGTCAGTGGTAAGTACACAGGGATGAGATTTGCCTTCCACTCTCAGGCTTTCTGAAGAGTGTCTAGAACATGTTCATGATGTGCATCAGTGTAATCTCTGCTGGCTCAACTGCAGAGTTTATGAAAGGGAGGGAAACTCTGAAGGGAGTTGCTTCCCTTCAGTAATACTTCTTCCCTAGGGGAAAGGAGAAAAGGCAGTGAAAATCAGTAAACATAATGTGAAAGGCAGTAAACATAGTGAAAGGCAGTAAACATAAATGTGGGATGTGCCTAGATCTCAGCTGATAAGTGCTCAAATAAATGATTTTTAAACACTGTATTTGGAAATCACTACACTTATAAACGTCATAAAAGTATAGCCCATGAGTATAAAGAAATGAAATCAATGTACATGGTGCATGTACTGAAATTTTCAAGACTTGCTATGAAAATGTTTAGAGATTTGTGGAACCTACCTTAGAAGAATGAAGTTAGCACAAGACCCTCTGGCTCCTCACATGAGTAGATTCAAAATCTGTTGTAAATTCTGACTTAAGTAGTGAGCATAACTCTCAGCCACAAGGATTGAGTTGCTAATATTAGCCTTGTAAGTGGTTGGAAGTGCATTGGCTTTTCAGTGTATAAAAGTAGATAATTTTTTCCTCTGTCACTACTTTTTCTTTAAATAAAAGTAACTGTGTGCCCTAAATATACTGCCCAGCTAAGATAAAAGGATCTCAGAACATATGCATAGCTTGGGAAATTTGCCATATCAAGAAATGAAATGCATCCTTTTGTATAACCTACAACATGGTGATGATACTGCCTCTTACAAAAAAAAAAAAAAGTATTGGTTTTATCCCATTGTCCACTGTAGGAAGGTCTGTCCCCTTGTGATTTCTCTGTTATCATCCCTCTCTCAAACTAACACAATAATACATATGTAAACATTGTGGCACAGGGTTGATATACTTCTGTTTACTTGGCACTTGAAACAGATGAAAATATTTTTATGTATGTTAACAGATGCAAAAAAAATGTGGGGGTCAACTTCACTACTTTTTCAGTTTCAACCATGAGTTGTTTAAAACCCTAAGAAAAAGAGTGAAAACAAAACGTATGTCAAAAGGCCGTGAGCAACTGTGTACATTTGTTTTGTGTGCTTGCAAAATGATGCAGTAATTGAATTACAAAGCATTTGTGAGGTGAGAGTTTAAGTGACTGCATTACATATGAGTGACTGTAACTAAGTCAAGGTCTGCACTATCCTGCTTCAGAAAAGCTGAAAATAGGTGCTTAGGGAAGAATATAGGAGCAGGGTAGGCATGTGATACTCCCCCTGTGCCGCAAGCCAAGGGCTTCCCAAGTCATAGACTATTTTATGCATTTAATAGCTGCTAATGGATTTTTTTTTGAACCCATTCAGGATCCTTTTGAGGCCACAAGCTTTTAAGGCATTCCAGCATCCTATGACATAGTGTGTTGCAGCTTAACTGGATGTTATCTGTAGAACTTGTCTCTTCTTTCCTTCTCCAGGCTCTAAATGTCTTTTCTTCTTCTTGCAAGTCTTAGTAGAGGCAACGAGCTGTCAGTTTGAGTCCTCTGCTTCCTGGGGCTTGTGATATTTATAGATGTTAGTCCAAAGCCCCCTCAGTTATTCGATTTCTAGACTGAGGATTCTGGTTACTGTTTAGCTTTTGGTTCTAGTGTAACAGTTTGGTCTGTTCTCTCTAAAACTTGCTCAAGGTTTAATAAAATGGAGACACATGGATAAGTGTTTTGTGTTGTTCTCTTTAACAAAAGACATGCCAATAAATAGCTGGAGTCCGACCTGGAATTCCCCAGTGGAATTGCTTAGTAGAGAGTGTGCATGTACCTACTTCTGCCTAAATACTAAAATTAAGTACTTTCTATGAAAAATTAGTATCTTTAGATTAAAATAAATAGCTATAGGAGTCATTAGGAGGAGGTAAAGAGGCTCTGAGGACTGCTCGCTGTCGGTATAGGTGTATATTTGGTGCTTGAGGGAAGGGATGCATTTCAATGGTTGTATTCCACTGCAAAACTACCTCTGTCTGAAGAAGACTGAACAGCCATGGTTCCAATTGTAAAATATTTGGCAGGTCCTTAATTCCTGGGAATGTTACCAAAGCTGTATGCTTTCGGTTTTGTACTTCAGCCTTCCTCACCTTCCCAGCTTTGAGGCATTTCTACCTTGATAACATCTGGCAAAGGCCAGCAGCCACAAGGGACACGTCCTGGGGGTAAGGACACAGCCATGAGGGTTTTCAAGCCTGAAGATGAGCTCTCTTCTCATCTCTGCTCCCTGCTGCATGGAAAGGAGACAAAGTGAGCTGTTGGAATCAAGTTTAAATTGTCCTTGCAGTATCTGTGTGTCACTTGCCATCCATTTCATGTTTAATCTCCTAGTGGATTTTTAGTCTCATAGCTAAGGGTTGCTAATGATTGATTAATCCAGCTTGGTATGGAGGGAGAACACTGTGCAGTCATAAGCAAATTGAAATGGTTTCTCTGATGTTGCCTTTTTTTTAGTATGTACTGTCTGGAGCCCAGATGAACAAGCAGTGGCTTCATTTCTTGTCTTAACCCTGAGCTAATGAAGACAGATCCTGATCTGTTTCCTGCTCTGAGATAAAAAGGAGAGTTTAGCCAAGGTTTTCAAAGGATTTGTTTTGCTTTTTTGTTTTGGTGGGAAAGGGGAAGATGTTAATTACTGTTCTCAGCTGTGAGGGATTAATCAAGCAGCATGAGAGGCACAATCCACTGGACTTGGAAAATAATACACTTAACTGTGTGTGTGAGATGATGATGATGGCTTTGTAAAAATAAATAAAAATAAAACTCCCTTTTCAAGATCAGGTCCCTCCTTTAGGTTCTGCTATGCACATTATATAGCTGCAAAATAGAAATATATGTCCGGCCTTTGTATTACCTGGCTGGTTCATAAGTCAGGATGAGAAGAAATGAAGAAAATGTTTCAGGCTGTAACCCAAGTTAAACAGCTTTCTGAAAGCTTTGGAAAGAAGGGCAGGTTTCTAAGAGGAAAGGTGGAAAAATCCCGTCCCTTCGCATCTTCCTGCGGTATCTAGTTCTTGTACAAACAAATCTTGCATCTTTATTAGAAGTGATCACCTACAACTTCTGTTGAAAATATATGGACTACTTTATCTTGGAAGGAACAGTCTTTAATACTATACCAACATGATGATTAAACTTGCTAAATGGTTTGTTTTCTAAAAGTGCTAAAGATATTCTTGATGGTGACCAGGGGTCTGTTCTGCATCCTGGCTACTCAAAGTTAAGATATTAGGAAATATGTAGCTGCTGCTTAAAGCAGTATCTAGGGAACTTCAATTGTATAAAGACAAGATTTTGCTGTTCTGTCACCAGCAAATCTTATTAGAGCAGTTTTTAGAAAAATGTCGATTTACACTTACAGCTGCATGTAGATTTATCCATACTATTTAGTGTTTGCTCCATGAACATTTGGAAGGAAGAGGAGGGTGGTTTTGGTAAAGGGACACTTTTGAAAGAAACAACCAGTACTAGAACAGAAACTTGTATCTTTTTTTCTCTCTGAAGCCAGAGGCTGGGATTCCAAGCTGCTCAGATTCTAACATTAACATAACTCATTCGGTTTTGATGGCAGTGAAATATGAATGACACTTTTGATAAAACTTAATTTCATACCTGCAAAATGGCCATTTGTAACTATTTTCTTATATGCATAGGAAAACAAAATGTTTTTCAAATTAAAGGCATTTTCACAAAGCAGAAATAGGGGTAGCCTACATGTTATGACTATACATTCTCCTGCAAAATGAGGTAAGAATGTCACAAGAGAAACTAGAACAAAACTGAAGGAGAACTAGAATAGTAGATGAATGAAAGTGTAGTATATTGTTAATAGAACACTGCCTTCGTTTTCCCTTTTTTAAATATTTATTGCCCTGATTTTTTCTTCCTTGAATCTACATGTTAAGGCAAATATACTAGCCATATGATTAATACTGTGTTCTTGGCTGTTTTTAATTTTGTTTACCTCTTGTTATGTAGCACTTGTTGAGGGGCTAGCCAATGTTCTTTCCTTTCTATAATAGGTTTACTGTAAATGAATCCTTTATAGAAAACATATAAATACTGTGATTCCCAGCATTATGATGTCATAGCACCTATAAATACCCAAAGAACAGAAATGCATCCTCCTAAATGGAGAGTTTATAGTTCTCTTGTGTATACCTTCCAGCCAGAGGATGAACAGCTCATAATTTCTTTTGACAGAATAAATGGCAAATCCATGATTCCTAGCAAGTTGTGTAGAAAGACCCAGATGCCCAAATCCATATGCCATGCTTTGCCTTGTACATGTTTGAAGCACTAGCAGACTTAATTGTTATGCCCTGGGGAATCTTCAGCACTACTGTCGGCAAATACAAGTGATATTAACAAGATAAATATGTCTCGGTGTATTTACGGGGTGATTACTGCTATTTCAAAGGTAGTAAATTCTTATATTTATTCTTCTGTGATGCCTCTGTGGGAATAGAAGGAAGGCTGGAATTCTTTTTTTGTTTTGTTTTGTTAATTTGAGGAGGTGGGAGTTAGTGTTGGGGAGGTAGAAATAAGCTACCCAGCAAGATTGGGTAGCGCTGTGGAGGCAGTCAAGCTGCATAGTTTACCATTAACTTTGTTTCAACAGCAACATTTAAAATCACAAGCTTTCAGTCTGTGTATACAAGTGATTTATACTGCCACACACCCTATGTGATAGCATATGTAGTCTCCAAATGTTTAATCTGTGTCTAGGCATTCTGTTTTTTAGATTGCTGCAATATGTTGAACAAGAGGAAGACTTACTGTATAAGTTGATTTTATGCATGTTTGTTTATGCTTATTAAATGTTAATTATCATACCTCCTTTCTCATTTGTGTTACTCCTCTGGTTTCTCCACACTCCTCCTGACCCCCAAAGACTGTGTGTTATTAACCAACAAAGTGTGTGTCCTTGTACGCTTGACTGTGGTAGCTGGCTCAATGAAGCAAAATGAACCATACCTCCTTCAGCATAAGATCTCTAACCTACAGCTAGTTTTTGAGAATAAAACGGTATCTTCCTCATATTCTCCTCCCATTCTGCCGTATTAAGGCTAGATCAGGTGGTGCTTTTTAAACCTCATCTTTAGGAGAGGATGAACAGATGTTGAGGCTTGCATTGAAGGCTGTATGGCAAACCTCACCACTGATGTAGATTCTGCTATTGCTTATGGTGGTATTGAGATGCTGCCTTTACAATAATGTACAGGAGACTACAACTTAAATTGAAAAATCAAAGCTTCAGCTATTAGCAAATACTGGAGTTAAACTTAAAAAATAATTAGTCCGCTTTGGGTAATATATTATAAGATAGGTGGCATTACTGTTAGGTAATGTGTTGCTTTTTTTTCCCTGAAGCCCTGCCTTGTTCACCAGATGGGCAGTGCTTGCTTAATGAGCAGATGCTTTGTTTTCTTCCCATCAATCCACAGAGGTCTCTAAACCCTGCCAGCTACATCCTTTTTAAGATCCTCTTGAGAGACAGGTATTGATTGTCTGTAGTGCTCATTCTAGTATCTGCATGCTACAGAGAAATGTTTATTCTCAGAAAAATTCTGTGGATTGAGCTGATACTGGTGGAAATAAGATATGAAAGTTTCTACATTGAGTGTCTAAGTTTTAATGCCTAAGGAATCTTTTTTTCTTATGTGCTCTTAGCATTAGTTAAAACCATATGCAGGCAATATGCTTAACACTTATCCTTTACATATATAAGCACAATTCCAAGCTGCATTTGCATGTGCTCTGCAACTTCTGCAAATCAGATTTAAAAATGAACATGAAAATGAGGAACATGTAATGTGTAAGCCACAGTAAAATACTTGATTTAAGTGCCTTGGGAGAGGGGAAGGAAAAAAAAAACAACTCTATTGTACATGTCATATCCACATGGAGTATTAGCAAGATGGGAACCTATTAATCCATTTCACAATCTTCTGGCCTAACAAAAACAACTAGAAGCAATAGGATAAGGATTACTGGTTTCAGTCTATCTTAAGTAAAATGACTCTCCACTCTCTAAGAAGAGTGAGGAGATTCTGGGAGAACTCCATACTGAGAAACTGAGATAGGGAAGAGCTCGCTGTCTGGCCTTTTCTTCCTGTCATATTCATGACTTCTTCCCCTGTTGATCTCTGCTTCCAGAACATTTGTCAAGAATGTTTTTCTAGTTGCTTAGCTCAGTTTTTCTTCGTAAATTTTACACCACTACACGCTGCCTCTGTTGAACCTGTTTCTGAGCTGACTGCCTGGCCTTTCTGACATCTTTTTAAAAATATCTTTAGTTCTTCAGAAATTTTTTACACAACTCTTCAACTTTTTCAGCTAACCTAATTCTCCTGTTAGTCACTACAACTTTTCGGACACAATTATAAGATTTGCAAAGGAGAAAAATCATCTTAGAATTTTGCTCAGAAGTCAGTGATATGTTGCCTGGTATTTGGAAAGCTACTGTTAAATCTACTTTCCCTGCCTCCACACACTTCTGTGGACAAGACTGTTTTAAGTAAGAAAGAAGCTTGAGAAATTAAAAAATGAGGGAGAGGGGGTTGGGAAGCCAAAAAATTCCTTATAATTATAAATGATGAGCATTCAGATTTGTGTATACAAAATAGTATTAGGTGAGGGCTGGTAGCAAAGTTTGGAATTGCTCAGTGTAGTACTATATTAACTTTCTGTGATTCATGAGAGCCTAGAGAAAGGATCTAAGGTTTTAGAGTTATTTCACATGGTAGTATTTTGAGAAGATTTGCCCTCAGCCAGATCAAGTCCTTGGCAAAGACAAAGAATTTGTTGCTCACAAATATTTCTAGGAGCCTTGGGGATAAATGGTTTCTGTCAGAGATGATTTAGCAGCATCCAGGGGGGAAATGATTGCAACTCATGCAGAGTAATCATCCTCCCAACCATTCCTTTAATTTGGTTATGGCATTTGAGACCCCACAGAGACCAGTGCGAGCACCACATGCTGCTTCCTTTTTCATTGGCACAAAACTAGAGCGGCTGCTCTGGAATTGGAAAGGTGTATCAGGCTAGTGACTGGTTTATAGCACAAGCTGTTTGACTTGCATAGGATTTTCTGGAAAAATGGTTGACTTTTTCTTCTTCCTATGGCTTGTTTACTTTGTGCTTTAATTTTCTGTTTTGTCATTAAAGAAAGAGCAAATGATTTCTGGTGAGCATCTAATACCTCTGTTCCTTTCTAAGGTTACTTTTAGATGCTCAGTACAGGATTAGAAGAAGAAGAAGAAAAAAGTAATGTCTTGCCACATGATCGTTTCTGTAAGCACTATATCTATAGTGGGGTAAAATGCACAACAACAAACTTTTGGGGTGGGTGAGGAGAACACATTCTACACAACTGTTGTCATTCAGTGATCACACTCTTACTTACCATCTGTCTTCAAAGAAATGAGTGAATCATCTGATACCAGTCTCACACTCCGCAGCTGTGTTTTAAACACCTCTTTCTTGCAACTTGCTTTATCTATTGTCTGGGCCTCAGAAGTCATATACTTCCTCTTGATATCTTCATGGACAGCTCACAAAGCAGACAAGCTGCAGAAGCAGCTACCCTCAGAACCATATGGAGACTAATAACATTATCTCTACAGCTTCAATCCCAATTGCCATGTTTTTGTTTTATTTCAGATTTCCAAATCAGTCTGTTTTCTTTTGTTCCTTTCTATTCTCCCCCATTCCCATCATGTGTAATTTCCACTGTGACTTTGATCCTGTCCCTTCCTCCATTGTATCTTCTGCAGCACATTTCTTAGCATTGCTTTTAATATTGGGATATTTCCCAAGTTGTATGTTGCTTGCTCCCTGACTCAAGATGAAGGGAAGGACCTGCTACAGCTTTTGACTGGGATTTGCCCCATTCCTTCCAAGATAGTGCAGAAAATAGGAATTTTGATTTGCAGCATGAATGCTCCTCTCCTATTCTTCACTTATTGAGGGGTCTGTCCATAGCATTTCACCATGCATTTCCTTTTGAATCTTCCTGCTCTTGAGAACTTGTCTTCCTCTTGAGTGGTGTCAAATATCACTCAAATGACTTGGAAATACTATACTTCTTTCTCTGAAAGAATCTTGTGGAGTTTGCTGTGACACGCCTTGAAACTCTAAAGCAAAAGCTATTGCACAATTTATGGAGCCTAACTAAAACTGGAGAACCTACATCATGGCCTTCTTACTTGGACATGAGTTTTTCTATTACGAAAATTAATCTTAAATATCTTGCATGGGTTTTGTAGTTTATGGTATTTTCAACAACCTTTTTTTATTCTGCTTTACTAATATGAGTAGTTTTCTGAAGAGGTAACACTAGAATTGTGTGGAATAGATCTCAGTGTAACTTTAAAAGTTACATTGGAGAAAGAAGAATAACTGAGGAGAATGTCCACTGACATTTTTTTGTATCAAAGAAATACTCTCTGACAAAAAAATACCATTTTGCAGGTCTGTAAAAGAAATAACTCTAATAGTAAACTAATCATTAATCCTAGGTTAACTACAGTGATAGTTCTTCCGTCTCTGTCTCTGGGACTCTAGTCAACAGATTCTTTGGCCCTGCACAAGTATATTGAGAGACCATGTTCAGCCAATGTCTTATCAGTTTGCAACCTGGCAGAAAGTATTTGAGCTTATCTGTGCTTTCCAGTGGCTCAGTGAACTGGCATATTTTGCTGGATGTTTTTAGGATGTCTGCTTTGGCATACCACTGTGGTTGGACTGTTCTGCCTCGTGCTGGCATGAAGTAATACATAGCACTCTCTTTGCATTTCCATTTCCCCTTATTTGACTTTCTGGTTATCCTGTTTGGATGCCTAAAGCAGGACTTCTGTAGCTGAACTGCCCTTTCATAGCCCTGGCACCGTGAGCTGAGCTATTCCTGTGTTCTGGCATCTGTGTTCCAGTCTAGCACATGAATCTATGCATGACTATAAAACTATGGCTTCTTATCCTATAATCTATTATTCTTGCTTTTAATGCCTTTTTTTTTTTTTTT